>JAAAJZ020552300.1:0-11541 GCA_010015985.2 Actinopyga echinites
ATGGGTGTTAAATGTTCTTTGTGTAGAAGAGCTTGAAGCAGTCAGTACTTCTTAATATGAAGAATGATCAACTTTAGGTTACCTCTTTATGATATGAGAGGCCCGAAAGTTTTATAGTAATACAGACTGTGTGATAGTTTGTTTTTCAATGACCATAAAAAAGGTGTACTTACATAGTGTATGGGATCAGATGGAACAAATTCAGAGCCTTGAAATGCAGGCTTTAAAGGGCATGAGTTATGCTTCGGGAGAATACGTGTGTGGATCTACCTCACTTTAATGAACCGGGACAGCTGCAGATAAAAGGCTGAAGAGAACTCAGTTATAGTAACACTTAAAGCACACACAATCCCAGATATATATATACAATCTGTTACACATTCACAGTCTTATATTTGAGGCAAATTGAACTAAGAATACATTTCTTGCTCAGAGTAGTGGAGAAGCATATCTGAGAACATTTCTTGCATTTTTCTTTTTTGCCTAATGGTACTGGACAGTATAAGCACAGTGTTTGTTGGAATATACAGGCAAAGTACACTGTGAAGTGGAATATACAAGTATAGTACAGTGTCAGTGGTGTCACCAGACCTTTTGGAAGTGGGGCCAGGGGGGGCACAACATTTCACTGGTGGGGCATGCCAGTTTATACCACAGATGGGTGCCAAAGGTACCGTGATAGTGTGGAGCGCTCCTCCTGTATTGGACATAGGGACCAGGGCCCTCCGTAGGGCCACTGGTGGGAGCAGGGGTAATGCCTCCGGGTGGGGTCCAGGGGAGAAGCGTAAATCTTATAATGGCATGGAATGCGCACGTACAGAAACCCCACAAAAGTCACAGTTGGACCTTTTTCATTACAGCCTAACTCGGACTAACATCCGGTCTATTTGATAATGCAGTGGGCGTAGGTAGGGACGAAAGATGATGTTCAGGGTTCAATGAGGGAAAGTTTGGATTAATAACAACACCCAAGGGGTCAAACAAATATCAATTATGACCAAACAACCTACAATGGGTGTGTGCGAAGCTGGTTGAAAAACTGTGTTTTTCAGAACATTAAATGATGTTATTGTTCATTTTACATTTCATTGTTATTCCTTATACCAATTTCTATCTTCTTATTTGTTTTCATTTATTTGGAACGACCCATGGGCGTCTGAACCCGGAACCCACCGTGGCTACGACACTGAGAGGGAGATACCCTCGCCGTGATAAGAGCACCCAGGGTGCCCCTTCGGTGGGGCCGATCCAGGTGCTTTCTCGGAAAATTTGGAGGAAAGAAGGTCTTACAAGCGGTCAAGTGGGGTCTGACCGTCCCACAGTCAAAATCAGGACATTGAGATTTATAGCATTTTCATCAAACATAAATGCGAGAAATCAAATCTGCGGAGAAATGATCTAAGGTCGGTTAGACCTGCTCTCTAGATCAACTCCTCATTAATTATGCATTCAGTTTTAAGGACATTTTCGTGCAAGTATTACTCCTCGATGGATGCATCATCATTCTAAGGGCCACAATTCTAGGTGAGGATCTAGGAAATCGAAGTCCCCCTTGTAAGCTCTCAGGTATTTCCAGTTACGGGCAATATGAAATGAAACTGTCCTCGTCTGTCATTAGGTGTGCCTTAAAAGGATAAGAGAAATAACAATCTTAACAGTGTTTGAACATTGAATTAGACTAAGAGATTATCAATTCGGATAGCGAAGTGTGTTGAGTGGAGAGGATCCATGGCCGCAGTGGTCCAAGAGCTCTTGAAATACGTTTAGGAACAATTCCAAACATTTCGCAGTATAATGGCATGCTTTACAAATATAGACGAAACTCGCGTCAAAATGTACTTTTCAGAACATTTTGTACAAATTTAGCACGCACAACCTGATGAAGCTACAATCCGTTACCACATCAAAATCTATACATAGCAGGTGTGTCCGTACATTATTTGTTTGATACCTAATTTTTTTTTGGGGGGGGACGATCAAGTCGGGCACGACCAACTTACTGGGTGGCACGTCCCCCAAGATCCCCTCCCTCCGCCCTCTGGCGATGCCACTGGTCTCCTGCATCATTAAACCAATCTATCGTTGACTGAAGTTCGGCTACTAAGCGGTGCAATGGCCTAGTGTAGAGATGAGGCTTAGCAACCGAGAGGTTACTGGTTCGATCGCCAGCCTGTTCGCAGTGTGGTGGGTTTCTAATCCGTGGGCAGTTTACGGTTTTCCCATATGAAATTATTTCTACATTAGGAGATGCCAAATTTCATTTAAAATGTGCGATTGAATGCTATCCCACGTGAAGTGATAATTTATAAGCTCTTTCGGTCTCTTCCCACGTTTATGACCGCAAAGCGTCTTAAAATAACTTCGATTTTTTTTTTTTTAGCTTTTATTGCCCTTTTAATGAACATGTAACAAAATTAGAATATGTAAATGTTCATTGCAATGCCCACAATTTTGTTAATGTCAAAGAGCTACCGCGACCTTCGTCCCTTGGGTCTCCGATATCTAGTTGACCCTGAATCTAATCGGGGCCCTAGAGGGGAACCTTGGACCCATGTCCTCGGGGCAGTGCACAGGGCTTTCGACGTTTTGTTACTTTTGTCTGAGGTGCTCTCGAAAACGAAAGCCTCTCTACCCTAGCCTCCTGATTTAACATTTTTATTTAGGTTCTTATCCTATTTGTATAATAAGAATAAGTGTAACTATGTCAGCTTCCATTTTCATTGCAATATCCACGATTTAGGGGATGCAAGGTAAAGACAATCTTTCCAAGCATTTTTATCGAGGCTTAGTCCCAAGACTCCCTCGCTTAAACACCGTCACGGTTTACCTTCTATTTTTTTTTTTTTTTTGAATGATTTGCACCTTTTTCAACTTATTTCAGGGAGGAACTGTCAGATCTTCCATTCTTATCATCTGTAAATAGACATTATTTCTTTCATTTCAGACAACTTCAATCCACTGGCTTGACCAGCCTTGACCATACGGTATTTGCTTCAGTAGAAGACGTATTTTACCTGTAAGTTCATACCTCTCAGTGCTTCCCGCTCCTGCTTAACTAATTGCTTATTTGTGGAACAATAAATACATCAAAAATGTTAAATACACATTGCCAACTGTTTACACAGCTATCTGATTTGTCCTTGGATAGACATGTAAGGCGGGGACAGGGGGCATATGCCCTGTATTTCAGGCAAAAAGAGTGGGTCCATTCGGGCAAATGGGAGTCAAAACAAAATAGATTATGCCCTTTTTGCAGGCCACAATAAGGGCAACTTAGTCAAAAGTTCTCAATTAGAGCAAAAATTATCCCTGCCCCCCTAGAAATATTGACCCCCTTATGCCTATATGTGTCCTTGTAACACATTCAAGAATTATCACAGGGCAAATTGTATGCTAATCGATTTTTCTGTGTGGTACAAATTCAAACTTTTATGCACTTCTTTGATTTCCCAGCAACCTTGGAGACACGAAGATCAGTACCATCGCTCAATCAACTTTTCAGGACCTCGGAAGTGTACAACAATTGTAAGATCAAGGTCACTTTTCACTTAACTGAAATTGTTGACAGCTTATGACTCAAAATCGTGTTTTTCTTTGCCGGTAGCGAGCGGTACAAAACAAGGAGCAATACATGACAAGAGTTACATGTTACGGCCCCTCTATGGTACCATACGGATTCTTTTTAAAACATCATCATACATTTGTTTATGGACGAATGCTGTGATGATGTGGACCGTTTTCCCAATTGAGTTGAACAATGTTCAACATGAACAATGGTGTTTAAATTTTAATTACATGAGTGACCTTCACAAATGTTCAAAATATCTCAAAACATTTCAGTGTATTCTCATCACAAACTACCACAAAAGAAATTTTAAAGAAATCCACAATTAAGCTAATTGCAACCAGAGAAGTTTACAAGTTCATCATATCTTGCATGGGCTTTAGGTAAAGCAAGCAGTCCTGACCCGACGTTAAATAAATTCATATATTTGTATTACGATGCTCATGAACACATGTATGTCGTGAGGAAAGGATCCTACCAAACGTTTGCTTTTTTCAGCGGCTAATGACTACCGAGTGAATGGTAGTAATACCTGTGAAATTACTTGTACATATTCTGCGATCGATGTTCAATATTTTTCTCCATTTGAGCAGAGCGATGTTCTCCATGGGACTTCAAGAAATACCCGAAAAGCTCTTCCAAAACACTTCAATTGCTCTTTCATTGTAAGTTTAATAATGTCTCCTAGTTTATTGATAGGTTAGAATCATTTCGTACAGATATAATGATTAAAGCATTTCAGTAATTTCTCTGTAAGTAATTTCAAGGTTAACGTATTTCTTACTTGACTTCACCACAGAAGTCTGTACTGAGATAATCAAGAGGGAATAATACACACTTCGTTGGACATTAGGCAAGTTACCAAAGCTAGTGACAAGGTTAAATGAAACACCACATTCTCTTCAACACCATCAACCACTCTTAATATTTCGAGTCAACTCTAGTTCATACTTCACAAATTGTGCTCAAGAAATTTACAGAGTCTAAAATTTCGTTTGTATCGAATGCAAAGAGAGCACAAACTTAAAATAAAGCAAACCATTGACGGGGTAATCGGTTCAAATATGTACAAATTTGAAGATTTTTTTATTTTTGTTGACTTGATGGACTTTGATCAAGTTCTTATATTATTTGTAGGCTTGATAAATATTTTTTCCTATTTAAACATTTCTATACCTTATTCCATGACGGGAAAAGTTCTAAATGCAAAACATTCATCTCAAACAAACTTTTTATCAGTACAGATTTCTATATGAAGTAAAACATATACTCTAACTACACATTCCAAAATCACTTTTTTAAAAAATATCTGTTTTTTTATTCACGTACACAATTTTGTTTGTTTGGGGTATTATGGTATGATGACAGCAAATTCAGTCTTTCCCAATTGTTTTGACCATTTAGTAGTGTCATGTGAGGTATTTCTGCTTGAAAAAGTTCACAAAAATGGAATATCAATATCCACGATCTTTATTTTGGAAACAACCATTTGTTCAATAATTGCCTTTCACATGACCTTGCCCTCTATATGTGTGGAAAAAACCATGTTTGTTTTAATTTTATACCAATAACTAACAACACAACCTGAAAAGTAGAAATTTCATACCTTCACGACAATGGTACTCTTGCGGAATCGGTTATTTTTTCACAGGGAATTGTCTAGCAACTTTCTCAGAAGTCTTCCCGAAGCTCTGTTTTCATACGTTAACCATTCGCTTTCAATCCTTGTACTAAGCGGGAACCAATTGGAAAGTTTACCAAAGAATCTGTTCAGCCCACTCTCAATGCTCAACGAATTGTAAGATTATTTTAGATTTTCAACAGTATTTAAATTAGATATATGCCACTTCTGTTCCCAAAGAAATGCACCCTAGTAATCTTCAGTGTGAATTCTTTTGAATTTCTGGTACTGACGTAGTTCGTACGTGTGAATCTGGGCCCTGTTTCATGACGAGATGCGATCTATTTTAAGTTTGATTTATCATGCAATATGTTTATGCAAATCAAACTTTAGATTGATCGTAACTGTTCATGAAACAAGGCTCTGGTCGATTCACAAGCAATGCTTTATTAAGGCCCACTCTTAATTAGTCGGTCTTCAGAATAATTGTAGAGAAATGAGCTTTGTATTTCACTTGGTATGAATAAAAGGATATGTGCGTTTATGTTACAGTGTTACAGGTAAGTGACGAAAAATATTCTGAGAACAACTAATTCGAATTAAGATTTGATGGATGGGTGTCTGCCTATTTATGCGCTTCCATTTTATCTTGACTACAATTTGAAGTCAAGAACAAGATTAAAAAGCATTAAAATTATTATTTAAGGCTTTATCTGACGTCAAAATATACAGTCTGCTTTCGTTTCGCCACAAAATACTATGAAAATTTAATACATGTACAGTATGTGTGGTTAGTGCAGAAGTCAGTCAGGTTCAGGTAAATAATTAACTCAGTTGTGAAAAGAATGTCGTGAATCCTTGGTTTCATCAAAGGCAAAATTCCTGAGTAGGTGGCTGATAACTAGCACTTGTGCCTTTGTGAATGATGATGTCATAGCTCAGCAGGCCGAGGTAGAACATGAAAGGATGTCGTGGTAGGTTTTCACCAATTTTTAACCTTCGTAATGAAATAAAAGTCATATCATGATATCTGTTAGAGAAACTGAGCTCAATCGTAACATGTTTTTAAATAATAGAGTAGGTCAAAGGTCACCTGAGCTCAATTTGATCAAAATGGGAAAGTTCATGGTACAGCCGAAGTACTTGAGAAGGCCGTTACATAAAATTAAGCATTGTGTTCGTTGAAATTACCGTACCCATAAATATCGTCGGTATTAAGCCAAAACAACGTTCTTATGCGTTTGAAGGCCATTTGGTAAATTTAATATGGTATCTTCGATCCACACAGATATCTTGATGGCAATAAACTCACGGCACTTCCAGGAGGAGTTTTGTCTCATTGTGCGGTAAAAATACTGTAAGTTAAAGCTCATTTTTCACTGAATGCACTATTTTCAGGATAGTATGCGACAAAAGCCTGTACTTGAAGTGGAAACACAGGATTACGGTGGCAATAGCTTCATAATTTTTTATCAAAGAACAGCTAGTTAAGTGATTTTATTTTATTTTGGTATATACCTGCAAATACATTAAGGGAGTTGCGTAACAATTTTCTGAACAAACTCCTGGAAGGATTATCTTATACGAGAAAGGAGGAAGCACTTAAACGTTCTGTGAATAGCTTAATGTGCACTTCAATGAAGAATAACCTATAAATAAAAACTTAATATAAACTTTAGCAACTTTGAAATACTCATTGGCGGCTAAGAACACGAAAGATGTTTACTTAACTGGGCATAATTGGAGCGTTCTTGTGATTTAATTGGAAGTTCTCAGCTGCTCGAATTTCCCTTTCCTTAATACAGTTTCCTGTTTGCGAATAAATTATCAGCTTTACCAGAAAGTCTTTATGACGAAAACCGTACGAACAACTCCTTAGAATTGCTGTAAGTATGAAAATATATAATAAGTTCTTCCTCTAATAATTCGGTATTTTCATGTTTGATTTATTGCTACTTAGAAATACTTAACCTAAAATATTCGGAAACCTGTTAAACCTGTATTTCAAAGTAAAATTGCATAATTTGTCGGGAATGTAGGGAAATGTCAAAAGGTTTGAATTTACATCACTGCGTGCATTTCATTGCAGTAGCAACTAAATAAGCATCACAACATTCATTAATTTTTGAATGGTAGATATAAGTCTCCCCACAAACTTCTTCATTTAGCTTTCTTACTAAATCTTAAAGAGAGAAAATGGAACCTTTTCACTACCTTTACAGATTGCCCTTCAAGAGTTTGGCACTTCGACCCTATCTCCTCTTAGGAACTACCAAATACTATTTCATTAAATTAATAAAAGTATGACAACCAAATCGCAGAACACGGTGCTCTACTTTCCTTGAAATTGTCAGAAACATCACTTAAAATGAGAAATCGGTCGTACTTACAAAAATACTTCTTTTCTTCCCCTTCTTTTGTTGGCACTCAGCTTGCGTATGGAATTAGAGTTTTGAAATCAATGTAATAATTTTTATAGACTTATGGAAACCAATGTGCCGTTTTGGTTCTTAATATCAGACAAATTCAGAACAACCCTTTGACAAATCTGAGTAAGAAATTTTTATCTGGTGTGGCAGAGAATGGTAAAGTGTAAGTAGCTTCTACGTTTTGTTTTCTTAACTAAGCTTTTAATTCCTACTTCATGTGAAGAACACCATCCGGCGTCTTCGTCAACTACGCTGGGTAACTGGAGTATCTAGTATAAGTTCCCGACGTTAAGCCATTTAAACTACTTTTTTCCTCGACGTTTGGCTTGTGTCCTGTGTTTCTGCCTTGTTGTCGAACTTTTCACGAGATTTGATGGATGCTTGTCCTAAGGCTCTGAGACGACTTTCGTGGGTTTCTTGTAACTGGTAAATTACAGTTAGTTTTTTTTTTTTTCTTTGGCTATGTTATGGGTTCTAATACTTTGTTTACCTTACCTTCAAACTTTTGATCTGTACTTCGTCTGAAATTCATCTGGTTTCTCGGTTTTCTTCGCGGAAACTGTTCTCCTTCAGCGAAATACTTCTACTGCTTTTAGTGAGTGTTTGACTTTACCCGTTTGATTCATGGGAACCACAGTTTGCATACTCAGGACGTTGGTCTCACAACTCACCGGTGTACTCAAGCTCTATCTTCGGCCATGAGTCTTCTCAGTCGAATTACCTGCAAGGCACTGCACAAAGCCTTTATTTGACATCATGAATGGAAAGTCTCTTGATGACATGTCTTTCTGTAAAATGAAAAGCTATAAGATGTCAACGCTCAATGCCCGCAGCCTTCTACCAAAGGTCGATGAAATCAGGATCCTGACTATAAACTCTGAAGCTTCTGTAGGGTTGGTGGTGGAGTGTGTTACTTTGTTTATTTAGAATGAGATAAAAACACTCATGAGTTTGGAACTTGGTGGGATGAATGTTGATTAACCATATGAAAACCTTTCTGAGTTGGTCTTTGCTACCATCCACCAACGTTGACAACTTGTCTTGCATCTTAAGAAATCAAATGGCCGAGGCGGACTGTTTCCTTAACCTAAAGACCATCAGTATTGTTGGTTTTAAATTCAACTGTAATCTTCTGGACTTTGGTTCCTGAGGATGTTTGCCGAATGCACAGTCTGTAATTGATCTTATTCTAATTTCTTGCGTCTGAAAAACGTAGCATTTGCTCAAGTGGTGTGACTCTTTTTGGTCCTAGTGGCCACCTTGTTACTTACATATTGTACTAGATATGTTTACAGAGAAAAATTTGGTAATAGCATAACGACAAAACCGCAAAGCAATGAAATATTCTGATATTTCTGTTTTCTAGGAGAAATACAGACGTTCTAAATGGTGGTTGTTGTTTCTACAGGTCGTCTTAAAGATATTAGAGAGAAAAACAAAAGTCTGCTCCCTGGATATTTAGTGAGATAGTTGAGGTCATTTGGGTGCAAAACAAAGCGTTTCTTCCTTTCAAAGGGCTAAGAAGTGGTCAATGTTACAATGAATTCAAAGCTTTTTCGTTCGAGAGTTAGAGAGGATTACCATATTCTCTTAACGAATTTGTCTTAAGAGTTTTGGAAATCTAGATTTATGGGCACGTGCCATAAAGATCGAATCCAGTTTTTGTATCTGTTTAGTCAGTGAGGATCAAAGTGTCGCTTTGGGCGACGTTTTGTTTCTGAAACGTTTAGTAAAATTTGTACCTCTCCATTGTACTACACCCGACATTGCGAGAAAACGTATGATGCGCAGTTTACAGCTTCCAAACAGTTAGAATTCATAACATCTAAGATGGAACACACACAAGGTAGAAATGTAGTCTTGGTTCATGCTAAATCCTACTTCAGTTTCACAGTGATAAAGCAGTAGGCAATGAGACTGTGATAACTTATAAGACTGCGATTCTGTCATACTTTGGAGAGTTGTTATAAAGTCTCACTTGATGACATATAAGTGTATTGAAATGACAAGACTTTATCTTAGAGGCCCGTTTAATTTGGCGAGTGTCCCTCAGTGGCTTCTTAAGTTGTTAACTTATAACCATCTTCCAATCTATAAAAATATAACTACCACAACTTGCTCAACAATATTTTGCCGGAATCTTCACATTCCCATAGACTTATAAGCTATTCATGACGACGCAAGGGATATGATCGGGGATTTTTGTTGCAAGAAAGCCACATTACTTGATCGTATGTCGGCTAGATTAACAAGTTACGGTGCTTCTCACATTTCCTCCATCCTGGCTAATAATATTGATCTGTCGTTACATAATTGCATAGTTCGGTAGATATAAAAACTGGCTGCTAGGATCATTCCTTCGGTAAAACAATCTAGTAAGACTATCGGCCCATTTCTATCTCGTGCGCAGTGTCAAAAATTATGACAAATGTTGTTTCAAAGAAGTAAATGAGTACCTTAGTGAATTCAAAATTTTGCATGATTTTCAACCGGGTTTTAGACAGGATATATTCTACCTATACAAACCTCACTCAACTTACAAATATGATGGAGGGGAGGTGTTGGATAAAGATAACCTCTCTGGGATGGTGTCATTGTTGACCATAGGCCTACCATTTTCTTGGGTTAACTGCAGGCATGTGGTATGGGTGAAGTTAAGGCGAAAATGGTCATCTCCTACTTAACTAGCAAGCTAAAACTAATTTGGATGTTCTTCAAAGATCTACGCTTGGTGCATCGTTTTTTTTTTTTTTTTTTGTTGTTGTTGTTTTTGTTTTGTTTTTTTTTTACAAATCTGAAAATGAGCTATTACTGGACCTCGGAAAGACTGAAATTATTTGCATGGTAGTCTTACTGTCTGACTGCGGTCAAGAATGCAAGTCCTTTTTCGCCTAAATTGAAAAGGTATCTGAGCTCTGTGCGTAATACCAAGCATATGATGTCTCTCTCACCGGGGAAAAATGCATGAAGGTATTTCAAGACACTTAATGGTAGGCTTAAGTTTTGGTACAGGAAAGGGAAGTTTCTGGCCCTATTTAATTGCCAAAAGGCTTCTTACCAGCGCCCTTCTACATATCTGTTGTTTCTGGCAGAATGGTCTTTCTAAAAATACGGACCGAAATTTCACATTTTTCAGAATAAATTCATCAGGTTTACTTTAAGTTTGATTAACCTTGGCACTACTCATACTCGGGGATTTTAATTGTTAAGCTAGCTTCCTGTTGCGTATAGAGTTTCGCCTTTTTTGAGTTGGCTCAAACGTATTAGATGATCAAGAAGTTTGCTTTTAGCTTCCTTTCCAATTTCAGGACGACTAGGTCTATGTACGCTTACAGAACTACACGAAAAAACACTCTGTTTGGATCCGGTTTTTTTTTTTTTTTTTTGAGATCAAGCTTTGGTCAATGTACCTTTCTGTGTACCGCTAGCCAATTTTGGAATCCTCTTCCCAATGAGCTCTAGATGTCTTCTTTTGTTGAATCACTTAAACTGGGTCGTCAAGTGTATTTCTCAATTTTCCGGTAAACTAACATCCTGATCACTTTCTTTGTCCTCTAAGCCATATTTAGTGCCTTGTTTGTTTTATATTTTAAGGTTTTGCGGTCTTTTTTCTTCTATGCTGTCGTTTTTTAATGTATTGTACAGGGACAATAGTCGAAAAAGTTTGCTCTTCAAACTTTGCTGTGTATTCATGACATCACATTATCTTTGTCTTGTTGTTTGTATGTATTTTCACGAGCGAAATAAATCAAAGTAAATAGACCTCTTGCACTGACGTCACGCGACGCCCTTCTCGAGGGCAAATAATGAAACACGCTGTTCCCACGAGGTACATTTCCCACACGCGCGAAGCTCGACTTAGCGCGTATCCTACTGCTGCACAAATCAGCTTTCTGCATTTGTGTCGGTGTGCTTGTAACGCTATA
>JAAAJZ020553405.1:0-11536 GCA_010015985.2 Actinopyga echinites
TGGAATGATTTTGTTGCACGTGTTCTTGAGCTCCCACAGACTGAATACATTGTCAAAACTGAAGGGATCTACATTAATGGAGGTAAGGCGACCTGGCACACTTTGTGATGGTCACAGTGAAAACCCAACTAACAAATGGACACCATTGTTCCCATATTTAAACATGTTTAATAACAACTCTTCAAACACAATGGGTAATATGTTACACAAAAGTGTATCACTGTGTTAATGCCTCACACATTTTGCTTTAGTGCTGACCACAAAGTATGGTATTGATACTAACAATTGGGGTATATATGTTGTTATATTTAGGTGGAGTATATATGTTTAAAAGATGTGGGTAACATAGTGTTAACATTGAATCCTTTTTATTTCCTAGACACTGTTTTCAGAGACTCAGGGTAATTTCCTTCAGTATCCTTCCTCAATCCAGTGACCCTTGGACTTTTGTGAAATTTTTATGTACTATGTTTAAAATCACCTTGATGCTCTGAATGTACGTACATTTCAATTGCTAGGGATATTCCTTTGAGGATGAGACCGTACTAAGTAACAACCATTAACCAAATATTTTTCAGCATTCGGAAATTATGTCGTTGTTATCCTCATGCAGGTCACCTTTTCATGGTCCAGGAATACATTCATTGCCAGACCTTTGACACATATCAAATATCAAAAAGCCAAATATCTAAGGACGGAACCACCTCTTTCTTGGAGGTGGAAGCAATACGGCTAATTTTGGAACTCTTGAATGGAATGGAAATTATTCAGTCTTACGGGGTAATGTATCATTATCGCGAACAATGTGTAGAATCTTTTCAATTAGTTGTAGCTATCTGTATGTTACACGTTCCCATCAGTTTGGTACCAGTAACTAAAACCTCCTATTAGAAAGAAGACTAGATAAGGGGCGCGAAATTAAAATTATAGTAAACAGTGTCTCGAGCTATTTTCTCGAGGACGTTTTAAAGTAAAAAGTAACAGTAAATGAAAACGTTTCCATGTAAGTTCTTACGTGTCATATGCTACATGTTGTACTGGCTGCTGTAGCTAGAGGGAATTTTTCAGCCGGTATGAGCTGTTTTACTGTGATAACGAAGAACGTCCAATCATATTGCCCCAGACATTTTCATTGCCATTCAACGATTCTCTTTCACTAATATGACAAGCCATGACAAAGTGAATTATGCAGGAATGACAACAAGAACTGTTCAGTCCACATCTAGCCACTGTTCCAGACCGGCAATTCTCAATGATATGTTAATCATTGTCTAACTAGTTCAGACGACATACATCTTATACGATATACCTACAGTAGTTCAAAGATCACCGACATACATCATATACACGCACTGTTGCCACGTACCACACGTCCACGTCAGCTTTTAGCCGCATGTAACACATCCGTCTGCGGTCAGTTTGGACTTACCCACGTGGCTCCATGCATGCACAAGTTACAAGTTGAGTAATGGCGAGTGACATATGAGATACGACAGAAGACCACATAGTTGTGTTACGTAGAAACGGTTTCCGTTCCGTCGTTTGCATCGATATGAAGATTCGAAGTGTCCCCAAGAAAGAGAGAGAAAAAGAGAACGTAAACTTTTGTTTATCGTACAAAGATTACATTGGGTAATGAATGGTCCAATAAGTTTGTCTTTTGTGAAAATTTCGTACCATCAAAAAGCAATTATTTTGTGTACAAATATGCGCAGACATTGAAAAAAAATGTGCAAGCTATCTGGCAATTCAAAGGAGAGAGATACTTGATGGAAAATGGAAGACAATGCAGGGAAACAACCGGTACATATTTGATTGTTACTATTCGCTCGGCAACCGTATCAATAGTGTGTGGGCGATTGTTTATTCCTACGACAGACATACGAATAGCCAATCGCTCTTGCATTTTTGTAGAGCTGTCGGATCACTGTGATCGGGCTTTCATTCATACTGTAACGTGACTCGGCACAGAATGATGACATAGCATACAGGATTTAAGGGTACAAAGATCAACTTTTATTCTGAATATTTACAGAAGCTGTGGTTGAGAGCAGCGGCCACCTTTAGAAAACTGCACGTGGCTGTTCCCCCTCAAAACAGACACTAGTACGCAATGAACAGAAACTTAAGTACTAAGAGGTTACGCACAGAGGAATACTGAACACAATTACTTGCTAAAAACAGGAGATTTACTAAACTTTCGGACAGTAGTTTCCCTCACAGATATAAGGGACTCAATTCTCTACAAAACTACAATAAAATGACATGTAAATGAATGACCAGGACTAATAAATTTACAGTAACTATCAAATTGGACAGTGATATATAACTTGAATATTCATGGCATACCAGGAGAGGAAACCACAGGGTAGGTCCGTTTCAATACAATGGGGATGGGAGAAAGCTTCCTCATCGTATGGAGTAGTTTATAGTAATAGGTTTGTCTTTTTTGGAAATTTTCGTTTTAAGTATAATTTATGAACTTTTAGTTTTGTTAAACATATTGCCCCTTTGCTGTACTTCTTAGGGCCTTTGTTTTGTAGTTTTATGTCTTCTAAATAATAGTAAAATATGGAACTTACCCCCAAAGCACCCGCTCTTATTCTATTAAATAGACATAGTTACAACTTTTGGAAATATGATGTGGCTTGTTAAGTACCGGCAAGTAACAAACTCAGTTTGGGCGAGAAAAGATGCAGACAGTTATATTTTGTAATTAACTCCCAGTTTTGTGTGACTTAACTGTATTTAAATTTATTGTTGTACTTTTAAACGTTACAACTCAATGATTCTGTGTATGTAGTCTAGTTAGCCTTTTTCATGTTTCGTTTGATTGTTCCTTTGCTTGTTTTTGCTTTTTGGAGGGATTCCAGAGAAGGGATAGGTAACATCGTACTTGTTGGCAGGTATGCAGAGACCTAGTTTAGGCCCACCTTTAGTTTGATTGTTCACTTGTTCAGGTTTGCCATATTAGTGTTTTTACGCCAAATTTGTATACTTAGAGAAATTAGTGTTAGCATTTGTGGGTTTTTATTGCTTTTTAGTATGGATTTTTGCACAATGACTATCTTCAATGCACCACATATTGGGCCAATTACAAAAAAAAAAAAAAAAAAAATCGAAAAAAAAACCCGACCCATCTGCCGTTTCAAGTTGTTATTGCTTTGGAAACACTATGTTCTGCTTCTACATGTACAACTATAAACGAGCTCACTGTACCCCTCTGATAGCATGGCAGCTCCCTGCTGATAATAGTATGTATGAAACCATTGCCAACAGCTCGGAATTACCCACAGCGCGTGTGCATGCTTGCACACTTCAGCCTTCATGTAATTTTTGGAATGCTTACATCATACCACCAGCTGAATGCCTGAGTCTGCGTCTCTTTGTTGTTAACGCGTTCCTCAGCTGCCTTTGTTTTTCAGTGACTAGCGAGCTTTCGATTTCAGGACGGTAAGTAATGAGGACGGTACGCGCAGCGAAAAACAACACTGCACATGATAGTGAAGAATGCTCTGTCCTGTTGATTTTCGGAACGGTCTTCGGTCGATCTAACGTTCGGTCTAAAATCAGGACGGAGACGCTGCGTCTCATTCTGTCAGCGCGTCTTCCTGTAGCTCTACCGCCGTCCTGAAACCGAAAACGCATTTTTGTCTAGACGGATACATTACGTCGCGTTCCATCAGCGTGCCGTACTCTTTCTTTACTATCATAAAATCGAAAACTTGCTCGACGCCAGATGTGACGTGACACCGACCATTCCCATATTTTGGCCTACCCATATAGATAAGGGTATAGGAAACTGGAGGGCGGACTACCCACAACAGCTGTGACTGCATGGAGCCAGCCTAACTATTCCTGGAAAAAAGTGCTGTGTCGTCTGCTAGCTTACAGTTTAATCTCGACACAAATGTACTGTACTGGCAAGGTACAGGCGTCTTAAGAAATACGCCAGAATCATGCTAAGAATTCGGTTGTACTAACCGGACTTATTTCAACGTTTTTTTTTTGGGGGGGGGGGCATGATAACTCACCCCAAGAAACTTGTTCGAGCTTATTTGTAACATACAGTGTACACACGTTCGCGGTTCGTGTCGCGGTTTGACCGGAACATGGCGTCTCCCCATGCAATCACACCTGGCTTAGTGTTAGCAATATTTTGAGTCCGCCCTCCAGTTTTCTATATCCTTCCATCTTACCGTAGCGTCACCCTATGTAATATATCATGCCACGAAAGAGTTATTGCCAACCCTGTTTGCCTGGGCAATTCGGGTATACTGGAGAAGGAGTTTAAAAACTATAAAATGGAAAACTTTAACAATTTAGCAAAGCTCATCCATTTGAAATACGTGTTCTAGATCTTACAGCAATTATCAATGAAAGAAATTAACGTAACAGCACTTCATTCTAGACCTGCATTGCTCACCACCAACGCTGCTTATGTTACAGTTTCTACACCCTGGATTATCAACTCGAAAAATCTTATTGGACGGTCGAGGAACGTGTAAACTGTACGACTTTTGCTTAGCTATCGATGCCCCAAACAAAGTGAAAGGTAGCAAGGCAAAGGGATCTCATTTCATTTCTTTCATTTTCACTAACATGGTACTTTTTGAACTAGATTTGCTTGGAATGCAGGATGAATGTTGCCGTAACGTTTTGTTTGGTCGATTTTTCTCAGAAGACTCCACCAATATTGAACGCTATCATTTGAGTAACAGTCAATGTGAAATGTCAAAAATCCTCTTCGTTTACCTTTCAGATGGATTGCTCCTTAAATGACCTTCCGTTGGAGTCACTGTTAAGAAATGAATATACCCATGAAAGTGACGTTTGGTCGACAGGTGTCGTGATGTATAAAATACTTTCTAGTGGTAATGCTTCAAACCGAACCCTTTTTAGAATGTCCTTACAATGTTTGACATTTATTAATCAACTGAAATATGATTCATTCTAGTTTTTCTGCCGTTAATCGAAAGATTCGTCGCCGTGCCAATTTTAACATAGAGTTAAACATTATTTGAACAGCACTTGTTACCAGAACTGTTCTATCACTTATTTTTCATTATTTTTCGTATCAAACAGGAAATTAAATTATTGCTTTGGGAAAAATTACATTTGTAATCTACACTTTAAAAAGTGTTGAGGAATTAAAAATTTCCTCTTAGCTCTTTCTGTCAAAGCTTTGTAAACTCTTTTATACTCCAAACATGTTTAGCAATTTAGCACTTTAAATTAAATAATTAAACACAGTAAGACGCAAAATTTTTGGTAATTTGAAAAGGGAGTTCAGCATTTTTACTGTCAAGATCCGAGCAGCAATTGTTGTGGAAAGACTTCAAAGCAGTTGTCCATAGCATAGCCTGAACGTATTTTCTTATAACTGCAAATAATTTAAATTCTTTTAACAAAGTTTACTTTTGGCCGCTCCTCCTTCAATTTTTAATTAATATCTGCATGTAGTAGTAGTACATCCAATAGTGTAGTTTTAACCTTTCGCAGTAATTCTGTTCCTGCTGCACATACGCCAGGTAGATTAGCTACACTCTCATGATGAATTGGCCTCCCTAACATTGTTACATGTTACTGTTCTAGGTTTTTTTTCTACGGGTGTACAGTTCAGGTGAAGAAGTTAACTCGAAGACACGATTGATTAACACTAACATCTTCCACAGAATTGCGTTTTAGAGCTCATTGCACTTGCAACGGTCTTAGGCGATGGGATAGTTATATGGTAAACTCTGCGCTCTGGTTTATGGCATTTTTATTTTGTTCTCTTTCAGGTTCTTCTCCATTTGGAAAGTTTCAGTTTTCTGAAATTCGTGATTCGTCGGCATTAGCATCTGTGACGTGGCCGGAACAGGCAGCAAGAAAAAGGCAAATTAATTTTCCTTTAGACTGTTTGGGAAGAGGAAATCGTTTTTTGAAATGTTTTGGAAACGGTTAGCGAACATCGGGAATGAACGGTATCGAATGGCCTGGTATGGTCAAGAAAGATTGTGTGTTGAAAGTATTTGAAGTGGTCTGTTTTTCAGTAGTTCTTATGCAGAAGAGTGGAAAATGTTCTTACTCTTGTGAAATGAATGAACCGTATTATGACTGAGACAATATCGACGCCCTTATGTTGTCGAACGTGGCTAATTGTGCAACTGATCTTGGTCTTCAATTTTAAAGAATAGTCGAAGCCTCAAATATGTCTCACATTTTCTCAGGAGAAACGCCTATAGCTGCTGTTATTTCCAGTTGATCAATATATAAAGTGACAGTAACCATTAGCGTAGCCAGGCGGGGGAGGGGGCAGCTGTCCATCCCCATCCAATTCGGAAAAAAATTATATTTTTATTTTGCTACGGAACAAAAAAAAAAGGCTTCGAATGATGCTAAATGTTTCACCAGTTTACATCTGAGGGTACATAATTATGCGAAAATTTCCCAAAGGGGAGGGAACCCTTCCCTTAGAGACCTCCCCCCCCCCGGCCGGCGACCAGGCCCTGCAGTTGGCACCCTCCAAACAAAAATCATGGCTACGCCAGTGACAGCAACATGTTTAAAACACAAAACTGACCAAAGACTGGAAAACTGAGAGAATATTACATATCATTGGTAATCATCAGGTATCATTCTTACCTAGTTTGAATTTCTTCCTTCAGGAGCAGCCTATTGTTTGAATGTTGGGATAAAGTCACGTCACTTCGTCCGACAATTTCACACTTAAAATCTACGTTTGAGGAGGTAACCACTTTAACTGTTTACCAAGGCTCGTCATCTCTTGTTTAATTAACTTAATTGGATAAATTAAATTTCGTGTTAACATACCTTATGTTAAGTTGGCTAAACGGTCCAAGGAAGAGGTTCAAGGAAAGTAGCTCGGTCTTTCCATCATAGATTAAACACGGGTGATGACAAACTGTCAAAACTTGTCTTCTTTATTAATATACTCCTAGTTTTTATATTCTCATCCTTCCTATTCTGTGTCATCATAGGTATGGGAATCGTTGCCTAAAGATACGACAACAGGTGAAGCAACTTCTGAATGTTACATGCCGATGACGGGAAATGTCGACAACGAAACGGAATACTCACGGGAAATAATAAAGACTGAACCACACTCAACAACATGCGAATGAAGTCTTTCAATTCATTTGGTGCATCTTTACGGTCTCGGAAATAAACGTTGTTCCTTTTGCATCAATGAGATTTTGTGATAATTAGAATTGTATGATGAATTTTTCAGAGTAAAAAAAATTCTCATAGATCAGCCAAGAATTAGTGTAAATAGTGATTTTCTCTTTGACCAGGTCTGACACGACGGGAACAACAATCATACTGATAGGAAAATCTTCAACTTCTTTTCTTTTAGGCAATCATAATGTTAATACATGCCGTATCATATTATCTCATCATTTAAAATAGAACCACTGCTGAAATGATACATGGTGTCTTATTAATTTTGGCCTTCCTTACCTAAGAGGACTCATACTATCCAAGCAAAAGGTTTACTTGATATATGCAGACGTTCGGCTACAAAGAAGTGTGCAAGTTGCATATATGTATGTATTAATATGAAACTAAAGCCAGGAGCCACAATTTTACTTTTTCTAAGTTCATATCCCAGTGATGATTTCATAGCTTCGTATCAGGCCTTAGAGTTGATGATGTGTTCCTTTTCCTCCCGAACTACTGCATATTTCTATTATGGCCTGATTGTTCTTTACATTTACACGTAATGAGCCTGGCGTTAGAGAAATGTTTTGACTAGGACTCTGATGACTGAGGACCCGTTTAGTGTACAATCTAACCGGTCTCCTAGACTAATGTTTGTCACGTTTGTACCTACTTATTTGGAAGAGCGCCGCCACTCTTAATTAATTCAGCGGTGGTTTTTAGGCCTATAAGACTTGAGGTAATGTTCCATGCTGTTAGTGAAATTCATTTATCGTCATTTATCAGAGAGAAAGAATTGTCAATAATTATTGTTGAAACTTAGAAATCTTCTCATTCGATTATTTTCAGACCTTCGGTGTGTGTGTCAGATTTTGTGCCACAGTTCGCTGGCAAGGAAAACGATCCGGGGTTGCGCGGGAGAGGAAAATTCCGAATAATTGTAACACTTTTCCAGGTAACAAAGAGGAATCATAACAACTCCCGCCCTGCCGGAAACAGATTACCAACGTCCGTTCCCGTCCATATCTGCAAAGATTCTCAGCATTTCAACGTAGGCAGCGGTTCATAGGAATGATTCAAAAAGTATAACAAACTGTAAAACGCGTGATCGCTTCATCTTCTCACCCAGAGGCGGATCCAGGATTTTGTCGACGGTGGGATTCTGACATTGTAGGCACTCAGGCATGAGCACACCGAAGGTGCTCTCGTCGCCGGCGCCGAAGGCACCGGTTCGGAGGGGGTTTGGGGGGCCTACCCCAGAAAATGTTTGAAAACTAGGAGCTCTGAGATGCGGTTACCCGGCATCTGAAGCTGATTTGAACGACCTTATCACCACGGTTACGTCAGAGACACGGGCATGCGCTACACGGTTACACCACAAGCGGAGGTGATAATGTTTAGTGAAAAAATGTCATCTTTGACCGTGGGGGGGGTTCTGACCCCGGAACAGCCCCCCCGTATCCGCCCCTGTCACCGATGCTCAGAGGCACTCAGCAGGAGCTGGTGAAGTTCCATCAAGGCTTTGTATAGGCTATAAGTACTGACAGTGACCCAGGTGTTCACTGTAGAGTTTGTCGTTACAAGACCAAGTTCAAGTGTATTACTTGAATATATAGTTTGTTAGAAAGAAATTCAGCTGAGCAGATGGCGCTGTTTATAATAAGTATTCAGTAGCTTACAACTTGAACTAAAACTAGAATGGTATACCGTAGTGAACAAAGGAAGTGAAATTTGTAAGCCAAAATGAAGGACCGGTAGAATAGGTGGCAAAGAGAAAGTTATTAGAGTAATTGAGGCAAAGTGTTTTCGAAAGTTGAGCATATTTGTCGTTTACTGAACTTTGTATTTACTTGCATGAAAAAGGGGTAGAGAAGCTTCAGCCTCCTATTTGAGCAAAAAACTTGGTTTTTCACATAAGTTTGGTCTTTTCTCAGGTAAGCGTGTGGTTAAAAGTTTTTCAAATTTTTGGGCAAATGTGTACACAACTTAAAGTTGTCCTAAACGGTTATGCCTGTGGGCCCACATTGATTTTCTAATTGAAAAAGAGACATCACTGACACATCACAAATTGGGCCATTGTAAACAAGTGTATGAGCCCTTCACAGTTACGTACATGCAATACAACCAGTTACTGACATTATTATAATTCATTTATCCTTTGTTGACATTAAGGAAACAATATATGGGCAGTTTTGACATTAAAGTCAGCAGTCGTCCCAAACTTAAATTGAAAAATCATCAAAACCTTGTAATTCTTCTCTCATTTCTTTTACAAGTTTTTATCATGATGTTTCTGAACATCAGTAATGCATGAGCAAGGTGTAATGCTGCAAAAATAGGCAATTTAACAACAAAAATGATGTCACATAGTTGAAAAGAGCCATTCATGAAATAGCATAGAGGGGTATACTAATTCAGTTTGGGGTGACTGCTTTCTCCCTTTAATTAATTTAAAGGTGGCTGTATTTACCTACAGTTCTATTCATAATATTCTTCCTATTAGTCTCAACTATACTTTCAGCCGTTATATAGATACACACATATAATACGAGAAAAACAAATAATATCGATATCCCTCTTTGAAACACATATTTTGCTAACAAGAATTTAGTCTACCGAGCAAGTAATACCTGAAATCCATTGCTACAGGAAATCAGATGTTCACCTACTGTAAAATCCCTTAAACACAACTTAAGTATATTTTACGTAAGCACTTACTGACTTCTCCCTGTAACGAATACACTGTAAGCTTCTACCTTCTTGATGTTTTTTCTCCTTACTTTTCGTTTTGTCCTGGGAGTGTAACTACTAGTTTAACCTACAAAGGTTTCGTAGAGCCCTTCCTTTTAAAATGCTGTACAGTTTATAGCATTAACGTGAACGTTGGATGTTCTATAAAATCAATTTGATACAGTGAAGAAACAAAATTAAATTAAATGAAATGAAGTTGAGTAAATAATGATGTCTCACATAACCACGTGTGTAACTTTGTGTGGGGTACTTAAAGGGCGTATGGCATCCCCCAAAATATATTTAGACCTAGCCCTATAGTCCTAAATCTAGTTGTGACTCTGTTTTGATTGACATTCATTCAAAAAATCATGCTCCATCCTGGTTGGCAAGTGATAACTTGCAAAGAGAGTGGTGTTCCCAGTTAAGCTAACAGTCACACACAGGTTGCTTTTCAATGTTGCTGGAGCAATAATCAATGCAGGCTACTGTGGCTGTGTCTTGGAAGTGGCACTTGTTTGATTTAAATTGGAGGAGGGGCTTAAGTTAGTTTAGCTGGAAGAATTGGTACTGCTTGGAGTGAGACTATAGAGAGCCTTTAATTTACAAAGTGTACGAAGAGGTGCTTAGGAAAGAAATGCAGCCGATTCATAGCTCAAGAAAAGATGATGGGTTACAACTTTTGCTAATTATGATATCGAACAAAATTTATACCAGTTACTTCTATTAAAAAATGACAACTTAAAGGGCAATACTGCGTTTCTTATTGAGAAAGTATTCCCATTTATTAAATAATGATATATAAGTATAGAATGATAGGTGATTTAAAATAAGGCATGCTTGGTAACTTTATTTTCAAGAAGCAAAGTTCAGACAAGGAAATTCATTGTTTTGTAGCCAATTTGTTCACCCAACTTGAAACTTCCGAGGTTTTAAATAATGCAACATCCTTAAGTATTTCAATGTACACTGTTTGGGGAAGTAAAGCTATTGACAGATTTTGTTGGTGAGACTGAATATTTAAAGGGCCTATAGCATACCCCCAAATATATTTAGACCTAACCGGTTAGGCCTAAATCGGTGTTTTGATTGACATTCATTCAAACAATCATGCTCCATCCTGGTTGGCCAGTGATGACTTGCAGAAAGAGTTGTGTTGCCAATTAAGCTCACAGTCACACACAGGTTGTCCTAATTTGCCTGGATCAATTTCAGCATAATGCAGGTTACTGAGGTTGTGTCTTGGAAGTGGCACTTGTTTGTTTTTAAATTAGGGGCGGTGCTAAAGTTAGTTCAGTTGGGAGAATTCATTCTGTCTGGGTGAGACTATAGAGCCTTTAACAATGACAGGAGATAATTTCTAACTGATGCATTTTTATGCAATCTAAACGCAATGTTGCCCTTGAACCTTGAACAAGACAATAAATCACTTTGTTCGTAGAAGATTCTTTTGTTCCCCCATACTGTGCTGACTCTTTTTGTTAGATCAGGGCCCTGTTTCATAAAGGGTTACTATCAATCGTAAGTTCGATTTGCATAGGCTTTTTGCATTAGCGATCAGACTTAAGATCGATCATAACTGTTATGAAACACCCCCCAGAACTGTCTGCAGGAGGTACATGAGAATAATTTCTAAATGATG
>JAAAJZ020554512.1:0-11527 GCA_010015985.2 Actinopyga echinites
AACTTTGCAATCATTAACCCATAGGCGTAGGAGACGGGGGGGTTGGGGGCTGCGGCCCCTAGAATTTTTCAACACTTAAAAAATCGGGCAGAAAATTGAGAAAAATTCGGTCAGACTTGCGTGAAATTTTGAGTGAATATCCTCATTTATTTCCTGAATGCCCGAAATTCCTAAAATTGCCCGAGCCAAGCCAGAATTTTGCGCGCTTTGGCGGCTTTTCCTCGTATTTCGTGGTTATGGAATTCGTTAGAATTCGGGCAGTTCCTTAAATTCGGGCAGAAATTGTCTCAGCCCCCCTAAACTGGGAGGTTCCCCTACGCCTATGTATTAACCTGAGGTAATTATATTATATCGTTACTCCTGTTTACGGGGCAGAATTGCTGTTTTAAAGCTCCGTGCAAACCTACTATCATTAATCCAGTAATCAGTCCTAGGTTAAGATCCAGCCTTTGGGTCACTCCGGTGCAGACTTTATGTTCTCTTGGTAGAAAAAAAGAATAAAATAATTGCCAAATCAACCAAATTTCAGGAAGGTTTTTACGAACGATTCTTCAATAAGTTTGGAGAAAATTCTACTCCTAGGCTGGAAGTAGATGTCGATTGCAGCTTGCTTTAAGTTTTTAAGGAAAGTCTCTGTTAGCATCTATTAGTTCGTTCTGGGCTTCCACACTGTTGGAAAAAAATGTAATTTTACAGTGAAAATACTGACAGCTAGGATTCCGGTAGCCAACTTCATTTTATAGTTTGCCTAGATCTTATAGTTAATGTTCATATGTAACCATTTTTTTCGTGAATATTACAAGGGAGGGCCTGTACAGTGTTCAGGAATAAAAGTGGCTACATAGGTAAGGTTACTGTAGGGTTAAAGCACAACTGTAAAAGAACGGGTCGGGCACCGGAATCCCAGCTGCCAGTATTACCGTAAAATAACGATAACTTTTTTAACAGTGCAGTTTTTATGCGAGTCCTTACTTTGTATGTCGCATATTGCCCTGAAACCCACAAGGGGCCTTCTTCGGTTCCCTTTGACCCTACCGGGTTATGGCTTTCGCTGTTCTCGCCCGCAGTACGCGTAACGCCCGCACGGTTTCGTGTGTCCTTGTGTAAAATACTTCATCCTCGTCCCACCGCCATGTCAAAAGATATAAGGCCCGAGTGTAACTTTCATTACAGACATTGAATAAACTGACATTTTCAGTCCAATAGCTGGAACTAATCAGAACTTATACCACTATCGGAAATATTGCACAATAGGGCCTAATAGGCCTACTATATATATTTATGCAAAGGCTGTCGCAGCTTCTTCTAGCAGTCTAGTGAATAATCAGATGTATTTTAAAAGGGTGATTTTTCCGTCCAGGTCTTTTTCTTAAAACTTCTTTAAGACTTTTTAATGGAAATTTTAACCTTCGATTTCTTCGATTTGGTAAAATACACCGAAAGTACTACAAGCCCGATGCGACAAAAGTCAGTATCTTCTTACATTGTAAAAAAACCGTGCAATTTGCTTGAACGAAACCCGTCGACTGAGATAGCCTTTCATTGGCTGGAGTGAAATGTTCTTATTATATTTTTCAGACGGAATTGTTTTATTCGTTTGTGTAATTATACTGGATTCGCATCTTCTTTTCTCTTGTTAAATGTCCAATATCAATCGGTATTTCATTTAAATATTCAAAAATCAGCATTTTTTGTTAGAAATGATAAGAAACAAAGGAAGGCCCCTACGTTAGTACCGTTTTAAGAAAGGTCCTGCACTACTCCTAAAGTTCTGAAAGCGTAGGGAAGCGTAATGCAAAACATTCTGTCAAAAATGAGTGCACCTTCGTTATTTCAAGTTAGAACGTACTTTTCCCGCGAAAAAACAGATTTTGTACTTACTTCTTGCTGTTTCAATTGCTGTGCTAAGGAGCATGTGTGGTGATAGGAACTCTTTCTCATTATATTCGTTCACGTGAATGTGACTTGACTCTAATGCATGTAAAATATCAGGAGCGAGAATTTCTCGGAAGTAGCCGGCCCGTGCAACTATCAGGGCGGATGTCGTCCAACGAAATCTCTTAAAAATCTGTACACAACATCTTGCGAAAGCCAGTGAACGAAATGCTGTTCTTGTGAGTGTCGAAAAACGTTTTTTAGTTTCCAAGGTTCCCCCTGTGCTAGCTCCAATCAAGACCGGTATATTCCAATAAGCAGCCAAATCAGCTGTACTTACGGCCTCAAGTGTACAAGGAGGGCCAAAAAACGCGACAACGTCATGGTCGTAAATCAGTTGAGCGGTCAGGGCACCAGCAGTGTTCCGGTTATCGATAGAACATATATTCGTTGTAATTTTAAGGCGCGATGTAATACTAAAATTTAAATATTCTCCCATTTCCCTATACCGTTCCAAATTTTCTAAAGCAATATCAATGGGTGGTTTCAAGTAGGTGTAATCCAGTCTGAAGTCTCGATCATTGAAAATTAGCCCAACAGTTATTTCTCGACTTCCATATTGGATGCAAAATGTCTCGTGCATTGCAAACACAAGAAAGGTCAAAAACAACATCTTGAGAG
This sequence comes from Actinopyga echinites, assembly GCA_010015985.2. Taxonomy (NCBI): domain Eukaryota; kingdom Metazoa; phylum Echinodermata; class Holothuroidea; order Aspidochirotida; family Holothuriidae; genus Actinopyga; species Actinopyga echinites. The sequence continues at coordinate 2,557 of JAAAJZ020554512.1, forward strand.
AAGCAGACATGTCTCTCGGATAAAATAGGTTTTTGAAAGTAATACTGATCCAAGACTGCTCGACGTAGTGCTGTTGTTTCTCCGCTTGACTGTTATATATTTATATGTATATAAATTGAATTACATTTGCCTTACGGCAGTACGGCTACAATTTATTGATTTAGCGAGATATTAGTCAAGAGTTTTGAATTTCCGTCCATACTAAATGTCCTTCAAAATAATTAAATCTCTTTCGGGTATCAAAGCCTAAATAGCAGGCTTCTCATTTGTTATTTCTTAGATTGGTCTAAATTAGGCCTAGTAATATTTACAACCTGTTCATATCCTGCTAACAGGCAAGTTGCATGCCGATTATAAGTTTCAGTAGGAAGCCTGTTTTCTGAATTTTCCAGTTTCTGAAATAGAAAAGCATTCCTTAAATCTTTGAACAAAAAGGCAAATTTCAGATTTTACCTCAACGATGCTCTACGAAAGAAGGCAAAATATCTCCGCCAGAATGTTAGTAAAAAATGTAACTTGGTAACTAAGGAAACTTGATGAATGTTCTAGTGAGAATTCGATACCAATGTGTTTTTCCGAGAGATCCTTGGATGAACAGAATGAACTTTTCATTTCAAATTGACTTCGAAGCAAGTAAATGTTACAACATAGCTTTTTACTTTTTCGTGATAGTTAATATTCCTCATAAAATTACTTGTTGCAATTGCACGAGTGATGCCAAAAATGCCAAGAACGTACCATGTTGATGAATGCCATTGTAAAAGCAAAAAGGAAACAAAAGCCTGAGTCTCTGATTTGACGAGATGGGACGAACTCCTGCTTGATTCAAGTTCACTTTGTGAGACAAATGTTGTGAATCAAATTTATCCGCAGATGAGAAGAAAATTAAAAAACTTAAATGGAACATTGTGAAACGTTTAAATATAAAGAGTAATTTTTTACTTATATCACTATTGTATTTTTTCTCTTCCTTTTGCCTTGTAAAACGACAGATTACTTTCAAATCACAAATATTTATGTTGCACGCAGTTTAAAAGACTGAAAGATGTTTTGTATTACATGGAATGTAGAACTTAGCAATGGCAATGTCACAGCACCATACTAAAGTGGATTGTTTTTATACGAAGGCCGTCCCCTGGTCCCATCCTTGCAGTACCGTTGTGTTATTCTATTTTGATTCAGGTAAACCTTGCCTCTTTGTTATTATGAGCTTTCCACCCTACTGATTGTAGTCATTCATGGTATCCAACAAGATCTATAATAAGTTATTCACCCTGATGGTAAGATTCTGTGAGGGAGTCCTACGTACTGTCTAAGATGCCGCGAAGGACATTAACACCCGCCTGTGAACCTTAGCCACAATTGGCTCCACGAGCCATTTTTTTTTTTCTTTCCTCTTCTTCTTCTTTTATGAAAATGTATTAAGCCTTCCCACCTTAAGTCAGAGGGATGGCTACGCCCGTTGCTGCAATTCAGCTAAAGTATACAAGTCAAAATATTTCCTGTATGTACAAATTACATTGGAACAGAGATGCAATGCTTTTGAACTTTAAACCTGCATGAAAGCAGTCTTCTCGGTACTGTTAAAGATGTTTGTAATTCAAGAACGGCCCAGAGTTTTCCTCCTGGTTTCCCACCGTGGCTTTACCACTTGTCCTCACACCTCTCCCGTCAAAGGATTCCCACTTTTGTAGGTGTGCAATATTCTTTAAAAATCATCTTTTTATTCCAAACGGCTCTGAACGACTTTCCCACAGGGTAGGGGGAACAGGGAGACGTAGGCTGATTTTTGTCATGAAACTTTTAATTTTGAATATCTTTTCATAAAAATATATGACGTCAATGTTTTCCCGTCAACTGACTTGGCCAGATACCCGAAAACGATTTCATTATTTTGAAGGACTAACTCTGCAACACTTGGTTGTTGTCTCTGAGTCCTACAAGCTCCTGCAATTTGGAAATGATGACTTCATAAATGTATCTATGATTAAATTTCATGTATATATGATTAAATTTCCAGTAATTTCATAGGTGATGTTCACATTTACTTGGATCTGTTGATAACATTTAACTAGAGGTTATTGAAATTGTTCTGAAATTCGCCCTCCTTATGGAAACGGGCCGAGTTGAGCTACTTGTAAATTCTCTTTGATATCATTAAAGTTTATAATCAGGAGAAAAGTTTCGTTTTCGACATGTTTTGTGAGAGTGTCAAGTTTACTTTCAACACATCCAAATGTCTTAAATATTTCTAGTGCAAAATAACTGTGAAAAAATGAAATTAATTCGGAAAAGGCATTGGTGTGTGTACTGGAGAGCTCAGGGCCTAGCCCATCTTCCTTTTCACAATTGTCACAGGCCTCACATATGCGGATCGAAAAATAGTAAGAATAGCACAAAAAAAAAGGAAGCAGAAGGGAGAAAAATAACGCACAACTTTTACATTGTAAAATGAAGTGTTACAGAAGTGTCCTTAAAGATGCCTTTTTCCCAGCTCGCTTCGCGCGCACCTGTCAAGATAAGTTGTATCAATACTACCAATACTGCTTCCCTAAAGATTCGAGGGCAGCTTTGTTACAAAGCCCCATGCAGGTTACTACCGCCATTCATTGCTGACATCCACAAACTTCGTTACATTGAACAACCGCTTGACCAAGTTATGCTTCGATGAAGTTTCCGGAAATTCTTTCCCAGAACTTCCGGTGGTTTCGCCTCCTGCACCTCCAGAGAGGCGTTGCCTTTGAACACCAGCGATGCCACTAAGGACCCAAGGCGGACTACTGGACCCCACATCACGGGGCGCGGGGACATAAGTAATTTTTAGGCCCCCAGAAATGATATCCTAACAACGCCCCAAGTGGAAATCCAAATTTCGATTGAAAAATTCAAATCGAATGAGATGTATTCTCAATCTATATTAGATAGACTATTTCAATTAAAATTTCGATTCGCACCCGATTTCAACCTTTTTGATTCGTGAAATAGAATTCATTCAGTACTACTACCTTCAAGCTGCAAAGAAGCTCACGACCTTTAGTAATACACTTCAATCAGTTCTACCAACGGCCCCCTTTGGCTTTCCCCACTTACTCTCTACGCTGAAAATTTTTGTTGCCGATACAAACTTATGATTCCGAGTCGCCCTGGCATTTAACTTAACAAGGAGAGAAGGAAGGTTAAGGGAGGCTTTTGAAGGAGGGCGCTTTCTCAAAATTAAAACGAGCCTGGGGCAGACAACACCCTAGTTTTTGTATAGGTAAGTTCTCATCACCTCAAATGGTTCCACTTTCTTCAAAGGAGTTCATGGACTACTAGCCCCTCCTATTATTTCACTAATTAGCTAAGATTGTGTTGTTTCCTTTTGTGCAGAGGACAAATTCTCTGTAGCTTGCCCGCCAATCGGACGAGGTCTTTGTCTTCAACTCGTTGTTACAAAAACAGCTTCAGCAGGCTTTCGAGACAAAACTGTTTCTGCCTCCTTCAGAAATCTTAAGGAAATTTCAATCACATGGTCAGGAAGCGATTGGCCGAGTAAAGTTTTTACATCTTTAAGGAAAAACGAAAGTTACTTCCATTGCACTGAAGTATGTGCACGGTCAGGGAGGTCAGTGTAACATGAACCATTCCTGCAGGTGCTCTCCTGTACACCGGGTATGTGCACCGCTGTTGGCAACTCCTCGCATGTCTACAGTAGGCAACAACTGACTGAACAACGTAATAAAGAGCTTACGAAAATCAAATATCTTGGAAATGAAAATCCCTAGTCGACTTTGCTTATTCTTTCAGCTTGTTTTGACATTTTACATATTCCGAGCCTTCCATATGAATGACTTGAAGTCACAACTTTCCTGAGATTTTCGGAGGTTAGTAACTGGTAGCAGTTCAAAGCCTCGACTTCTTCAAAGATTGACCAATGACTGTCAGCGAAATCAAAACTCACAAATTCTAGCTAATTTCCGAAGTTCCGCGAAATGAATTTGTGACTTTCGCCGGCACGCTACGAGGGGTGGTGGCCAGAGCTGCTACGCAGGCTATACATAGACTTGCTAGTCATTTTCAAAACAATAAGGCCTGTTCTTCTTGTACCCTTTTTAAAATTTGATTACCTGAAAGTGATGTAAGATTGTGGTCTGGAATTTCTGCTGCTGTAAAGCTTCCCTTAATCCTCACTGATCTGCATATATCTTTGACCAATTCGTTTTATGTAAATTTGTAGGTGCAGCTTAAACTTGCTGTTTTCTTCGATCAAAGTACTGTCACTAAGCACAAACCTTTGTGGGATATTATTTAAGAATTCCAAGTGATATAAACACGGCCTTAAGAATAGAATAATGCTACGGGCTTGGAAGACGTGCAATCCATTTATTCATTTTTATTGATCATCTTAAATCATGAAGAATGGTGTGAGAGTAATACTTAAGAGTATGCTCTGTAATCAGGTCTAGTTGACCTGATTTTTCTTGAATTAACAGTTATTCTCCTATCACTCTTCAGATTAGATGCTGGATCGTACCTACTGGTGCACCATGCAGGTGACAAGCAGGCTTTCATCTACTCTACTGTTGAAGCAGAGAAAGCTCAAAGGTGAAAAGTTTTTAAATTGTGACTTATGAACCTCAAATAAATCAAAATTGTTACATTTTTTCATGAACTTTACACCAAGTTTTTTTTTTTCTCCAAGTTTTTTTTTTTTCTCCATAATCTGATCAGTTTATAATGTGAATGCTTGAAAGGCATTGACAGTTTGCAAACATTGCATAGAATTTGGGCATGGTCACTGGTTATAAATCACATATATTTAAGATGCAGGTAAAAAGAATTGATTTTAATCTTTTCATTAAAGAAAAGTTAAACTTAAGCTGAAATCATAAGTTTCAAGAGGTAAATTGAAAAAGAAAAGAAACCACCAACATGGCTTGCTAAAATCTTTACATCAGAATCTGTTTCAAAGTCCAAGCTATAGAACAAAAGCAAACAAAACAAAGCATCGCTCATCAGTGTGATGAAATGAAATCATTCTTGCTCGCTTCAAGTTCACTTTGGATGTAAGCAAAATGTTGCAACTTCATCATTTAAATATTTCAGAAGCAATATATGATATCTGGTGGAAATTCTAACTAAATGCTAGGAATAGGATTCTCTTTTACATATCAAGTTTTTCTGAGAACCTTACTTTTGATTCATTACAGTAGCAAACTGTCTCAAAATTTCACACACTGTTGTATGCAATGCTATGACATCACTGCTGCTGTGAAAAGCCATATTATGTTAAAAAACATACCATTTTGTGGCCACTTAACAAAGATGAAAAAACTATGAAATCTGGAAAGTTCCTTCTTGGGAAATTTTTGTATTTTGAAGTAAAATTTGGAAATTAAAGGTTATTTTCCTTTTTTACATGAAAAAATATCTGAAAATTTGACTTGCTTCCAAAGGAATGAATGTTTTTGCAACAGTGTCAACTAATTTCATCACAATTATTGGTACATGTCAAGGTGTGATCTGAAACAGGGTAAATCCACTCACCATTTTAGCAGGATCTTTGCTAGCTTGGGCAGGGGCCACGTGACTGAGGGTCCATTAGTACCAAGGTCCACTAGACAGAAAATCGACTAGTCTGCAAATGTCCTTAACACTAACCCTAATACTGATCCTCACCCAATCCACTGTGGAGATGTTTCGTCATGTGCAAAGTTGGTCTAGTTTACCTTCGGTCAAGTGGGCACCCCAGGTAACATCAGAGCAGTTTTCCATTTTTACAAAGGATTGCACTTCTCATGAAACCTTCCTTCTGGTTTTATTTTTCAGATTTATCATATATGATCTTCATGCCAAGCACCTGGGTGCTACGATACACCACACCCCACCACCAGTGGTTCCCTGGGCCCCTTTGGACCCCAGCCTGTTACTTCCAGGAAGCGCCAGTTCCCTCCCATGTATCTTTCCTCCCTCACCCTATGTTGATCAGAAAGGTAAGTTTTTTCTCTTTTCTCTCTTTCTCTGTGTTTAAAGCTCAATATATTAAATTATTTACTACTGCCTCACTTTCCTAAAAAGGAAGCTTTGGTGCTCCCCTCCCCTTGACATGTGCTTTCACAACACCCGTTAAAGAAAGCTTGTTGTGTTGGATATGGGGGTGGGCAACAGACCATTAACAATGCCTATTTACCTGTGTATGTATAGGTGCTCTTCAACTGGTGGCAGCCTCTCTGTGGTCATCAAGTAGCCTAATAGCAATGGCAAAGGTCATGTCATCTGTTGCTCAAATAGTTTGGAAAATCATTTCAGCCATTGAATGGGTCCGTGGATGACTACTACTGCACAACCAACCCCCCTGCCCCGGTGTGTGTGCCCCAATTCATTATGGGGAAAAGTTGTCCACAAGGTCATACATGAAGAGGAGGGGTGGATTCACACATGGGGAGGGGTATTGTACGTTCACAGTTGTGTATTCCATCTCCAAACTAGAATGTTATTCTCCCCATTCTCATCCCAGATTGCTGCCGTAGACTTTTCATTATACACAGTCATGTAATGCATGATTATATCCTCATTACTGTATTTGTCATTCAAATAAATGCAAACCTGTGATGAAGCAAGCACTTGCAATTAGTGTCAGATTTATGTTTACAGAAGTTTTGAGATTTGCAGAAAAGTCAGTGAAAATCCTAGATGTACCTGTGCAAAAGACAAGTATTTTTGCATTTGCATGGGGCTTTAAAAGAAACATTGAAATCGAGCAATACTGTGTCATAATGGCATAAACATAGGCTAGTCAGAACTGTTCTCTTGTGCAATTCATAAGACAAACAATCACTTTTTTTTATTTTTAGCAGTCTTTTGACCATCATATATTCTGTTGGTAGGTGAAACATGACATCTGGTTCTGTTTCCATGGTTACTGGAGTGTAAGTAAGTTGTACACACCAGCTGGTGCTTGAACTTGCTCTAATGCTACGTAGAAATGTCTGCTCCTGGAACTAAAGTAAAGTTTATTAAACCATTTATTCTGTTACCATATCTTCAGAGTATTACAAGTCGCGGAGGTTTGTCCCGATGGCTGGTGTTGAAGTAAAGAAGAAGAAAAAGAAAAAGAAGAACAAAGGCAAAAAGAATAAAGCAAAGAAAGAAGGACAAGTGTAGGATCAAAGCACTGCTAGGGGAGAAAGTTTATACTGATGGCCAGTGTTGAATGAAAGGAGAAATAGAAAAAGAAGAACAAAGGAAAAATTAATAAGGCACAGGAAAATTAGGGATGAATGCCGACCAAAGAACTGCAACAGGAGACTATTTATCCTAATGGCCATTGTCATAGGTGAGGGGGAACAAAGAACAAAGGAGAAGAGAATAAAGCTAAGAAAGGTAGGATCAAATCACTGCAAGGTGAGACAGTTTATACTGATGGCCAATGTCGAAAGAGGAGAAACAAAGAACAAAGGAGAAGAGAATAAAGAAAGAACAACAGCTGTAAGGCAGGAATACTGCTGGTAAAGGAAGTTTAATAGACTAATGGGTGGTGTTGAAGGAAAGAAAAAGAAACAAAGAATGAGAGGAAAACAGAACAAAAGGAAAAGAGTTCAGGGATAGGACTGGAATACTACCTGGTTAGAAGGTTTAACCGTATGGGTATTGTTGAAAAAAAGAAGAAAAAAGTGAAAATGAATTTGACAAAGAAGGAAGAACAACTGTGAGATCATCAATTAGTTGGATACTGAAGAGAAGGTGAAAAAGGCAAAGATAGAACTAAAGATATGATTTTGCACAGCAGTTTCTGACATACTGGATACTGGAAAGTAGAGCTTGTCTTGGAAAAGTCATGACAGAAAATAGAAAAAGAGAAAACAAGCACAAAGGTAGAGTGAAAGAGTGATTATAATTTGTTCTACAGAAGAGTTAAGATATTTCAAAATGGAGTGAACAAGGCAGTAAGTATCTTGGTATTTACTTGGTAATATGACCCATAAGTCATATTTAAAGAGCTAATCTTCTTGCCCCAAACAGTTGAAATACTCCCAGCCAAGTTTTCTTCTAGCCCATCCCCCAGTTAAAGCAAAACAAAAAACAAGGAATCAAAAGATACAACACAAAGGTATATAACTGGAAAGGAAACTAATTACATTCTTGAACTGAAATACATGATCACTTGGAGCCACTACAAGACATGGGGAGGAAATTTTGTATGTATCTAATTTTGATGGCAGAAAACAAGAATAAGACCGTTTGCAAGGTCATTATAAACCCATCACAACTTAGGCACTCAAAATTATCTCTTCTCAAAGCTTTACCTTTCAGTCGAATGCACATTCTATCAATACTTGTTGTCAACACTACCCATTGCAAATTACTTCCATTATTGCACTGTTATAGACTTGCTAAAGTGTACACACACATCTCCGTATACAAATTTGCATTACTCTCCTGGAAACCATACTTGAGTTACATCCTTTGTACACTTTACATATCCCAAAAACTACTGTGTGTTCAACATGCATTCTGTTTGAACACTGTTGAAGCAGCCTGGGCAGAGGAAATACTTCTCTATTAAGTTTATTGCCAGCAATCATTTCATTGTCACACAATAATGACAAATTAATTCCTTTTTCCAATCCAAACTACACTACTCGGACAAACAAAATTTGCAAAAAACTGCAAAAATAATTATCTTTCTCATTTTAAATCAGAAGATTTAAAATTCCTGTCAGAACAAAATTCCCATCAGAATTCATGAACATTCTTGAGGGCAAAGGTTACGCTTACATGCCTAAAGTGCAAAAATGTAAACAGTAGTACTTCACTGAAGTCTTGAAATTTTTCAAGACTTCTTCTGAACTTCTCACTGAGAAAAAAAATAGATGAACAGAAAAACCTGAAAAGGTTAAGAACTGGCAGCATACAGAAGCCCCAATCTGGTACTCCCATTACCTTCACTAACTGACCTGAATTAAACATCCCTCAAAATTTCACCCTCAGC
>JAAAJZ020555619.1:0-11525 GCA_010015985.2 Actinopyga echinites
TAAGTGAACATAAAACACTTGATTCTTACAAATTATAAGCCTAATGAAAACTGTTAGGTTTTGGGGCAGTAGAAAACATGGACAAGCTTTCTGATCTGTGTGACGGATGTGGACTCAGCTGGGAGAACGTTCACACCCTTCGTCGGTTCATGACTGTATTGTCAGTTTTATATGCCCCTCCTGTAGGAGCAAATGTAGAGGGAAAGAGGTAAGAAGGAGGACGGGAGATTGAGGAAGTTGGAAGGGGGAAGAGGAGAGGGTCTAGAAACCCATATAATTTTTTAAAGCTGAGGTTCAAATAAAATTCCACATGTACTTGTATACTGCAAAGCAATACTTAAAGTCGCTAACTGGATCGCTCTGTTTTTTTTTTTTTAATTAAAGTCCGTACATGCACCACCATAATGCTTTTAAAATGCAGTCCTGTAATTTACCCCACAAAATATCCCTTCTATTTTCCATGCATTTTTCTGCGATTCCCTGTCTCTTCCCCCTCTTAAGCTATTGTCCATAAAATTAACGCTTTGATCATTAGAAGGGGTTTGTTAAAACCCCCCATTTTTCTTCAAGTTTACTTGAAGGGGAGACCGTTTACATTATAGCCCCTATAGAGGGCGCCATCTCGCCCATGATTCAAATAGTAGTTAGCAGTTAGCCGTTGCACAACAGAGTGCTAGCACAACAAGGGTACAATACTGCACGCGTGCTCAAATTAATACACAACAGACCAGTCCTAAATGTAATATAGTTTATTATTATGTGTGGTGTTAACATTTTCATGTTTCATTTCGAATGGGGCACTGCTATTGTTTTAGTGAGATACTTAACCTAGGAATATCCAATGACATTACCTTTATTGTGTTTTTAAATAAGGTAGTATTATCACCCTGTTAATTTACACTGCCGTATTTTCAATTACTTTAATGAAGCAATATTGGGCCTCTACAGAATCCCTACCTAATTACAAAATTTAGAATATCTATCTACCGTCTATAGGCTCTTTATAGAACCTCCATAGCATCTTTTCAGAATTTCTATAAATTCTCTATGAGATGTCACTAGAACCTCTTTAAGATCTTTGCAGCTCTACAGAACCTTTACACGGTTTCTATAGAACTTTATACAGTTTCTATAAAACTTCTAGTCAGTTCCTGTAGAATCTCTGTACAGTTTCTATAGATATTCTTTACAGTTTCTGTGGAATCCTGTTTATACACTGTGAGAATCTCCAGTTCCTGTTTCTATAGAATCTCCTTTTCTATAGAGACTTATAGAGTTTCTTTAGAAACGTGGCCCACTTTTCTACAGAACCTCTTAAGTGTTTCTTTAGTGTTTCTTTAGAGCGGTTCTAAAGAAACTCTATTAGGGTTTTATAGAGGGTGCTAAGAATTTCCTTTAGAAGTTCTATAGGATTTTCTATAGAAATTCTATAAAGTTTCTATAGATTTTTTTTAATAGAATTCTATAGAAGATTTTTGTATGGGTTGGGTCTTCCTTTTCCTGTCTTCCCTTTAGAAAGTCGGATAATTGAGCAATCTCCAAAACGAAAAATAGATTCCCTACCATTGATATGTTCTTATTTACAACCCGCATAATCGTAAGCTTTTTACAACCCGCAAAATGTAGGCAAAAATTTATCCCAAGTTGGCTCATCCAGTCCAGCTGATGTGCACTGTCTAGTAAGATATTTTCTGATTGGCTGATGCTATTGTATTGTATCGATTGTATTCTTTGTTAGGGTTGAGGATTAGGTTAGGTATTAGGGTTAGCGTTAGCCAGTTATAAAAATTCTCCTTCTATAAAAATTCTTCAAAATTCTTCATTCTTCGACCCTGTATTTTACCCTCCCTCTGACAAATACAATAAGTTTCAGCATCAATTCCTTCTGGAACTAAACAGTAAACCCCACTAAACTTAAGAAGATAAACTTGCAGGGTAATACAAAACAAATGAAAGCACTAAGAATGCAGTTCTGAGTACCGTATTATCTTATAATCGCAACAAGTTGTTATGAAGTGATTAAGTGTATTCCTTAATCAGTTGTGACGTTTGCCTGTATCGCAAACGTCCTTCCACTTGACCGCCTCCTCACTTCATCACTACGACATGAGAATAAAACTGGCATCATGAAAGGAGTCTATACATCGCTAATGCACCCTGTTAACTGTGCGTCAGCCGAGATAACAGCTGTTAAATTGGTGACATGTTGAGAATTAAATACAGCTGCCTTCCGCGACCATTTCATTTTGTGATTATCTAGACCCCTCCTGGGAAGCAAACTCATTACAGTCGCTACAACCTTGGCAAACTAGTTAAATTAATCAAAGTCGTTAAGTACCAATGTGCATGACATTTTGTAGTTGATCTTATGTAAACGAATTAAATTGAACCGTGACTTTTCCACTTCTAGCGTTCCATACCATCAGAACCGAACCTTACGTTTCTTTGGATACAGCCTTATTTCAACTAAAACGAGACCGCCTTTTTATAGCTCTTCGCATTTCAATCACTAAAGGTCAAAAGCCATTGAAGGTATTCAGTAGTTTTATGAAACTTCAGAACTGTACGATGGGTCTTTTTCTTTCTTGAATAAATTGGTTAAAGGTTTCTATAAACTTCAAATTTCACTTGTGTCAATGGCTAATGAACTCGCCTTACTTCGATAGCTTCTTAAAAATGTTGCAATGCTGCTACCATTTTATGTTTTAGCTGTATCTTTTTGTTCGATCTCTTAAGTTGACTTCCATATGCATACTCTGCTCATCCATATTCAATGTGACTATTCTATCAAGTAGATAGGAACCTTCCGTCTACTATCTAAAAACTCATTTTTGTATGAGAAACAGAAAGCGCAATGATCCAATTTCAATTTGTAAAGCGTGTTTTAGAGCGAAATTTAAAAAAAAAAATACCTACTTTTGTAGAAGAGTGGCTTAAACTGAAATCATCGTTAAAAAATATCCCCATTTTTGTATGTTTTTATTTTTCGTTTATTTAAGTGTCATTTAGTCCTTTTTTTTTTATTCATTTTGATTTTTTTCTTGCGGCCTTAAACGCTTCTGAAGCTTACTTCCAGATTTGATAAGTGACTTGTAGTGACAACGTAAACCGACTTGATTTATGACCGATTTACAGGACTCTTTCACATCAAATACTACGTGTAATGTTTATGTGTATGCTGCTATTGTTTTGTGAAGAAGTACGGATGCTTAAAAGAGCCATTAAGATGTGAACATCTTCGTCCTCACATACTAAAAATTTTAAGCAAAATGTCTAGGGAACGAGATAATACCACATCAAAAAACAGAAAAATGATCAACTGTTTAGTTGTGTTATATCGACAATTGAACAGTTTTCTGCAAAATGTTGACTTGTTCAGTTCGTTGTTAGTGAGTAGTTCAACAATTTTCGGCAAAATTCTCAAAAAACAGCTTATAACATCCTTTCAGTTCAACAAATTTCTGCTGCAAAATGTTGACTTGTTCACTTGTTTTCTTGGTGAGCAATTAAACATTTTTTTTTTCTCAAATTGTCCGTTAGACCACTTACCACATATTGCCAATTCAACAATTTCTTGCAAGATCTCAACTTTTTCACAGATTTTCTGCTAAACGTTCAAGTAACAACTTCTCACTTCTTGTCAATTGGGAAGAAGTAAACAAGTAAAAATTTTGCAAAAATTTGTTGGATTGACAGGATGTGATAAGTTGCTATTTGAATAATTTGCAGAAAGTTGTTCAATTGCGCACTCACAACATAAGTGATCAAGTTCACATTTTGCAGAAAATTGATGAATTGACGAGATATAATTATCTGTGTACATTTTGTAGAAAAAATGTTTAATTGCTCACTTTGAGAGACGTGAAAAAACAAACAGTTTTTCAGATAATTGTTTAATTGACAAGATGTGATAAGTTACCATTTCAACATATTGCAGAAAATCAATTAATTGCACACTTGGAAAAGAAGTGAAAACGTTAACCTTTTGGAGAAAATTGTTAAACTGATGAGGTATGGTAAGTGGTCATTTGTACATTTTGTAAAAAATTATCGAAATAAAATACTTATATCTTTCTGTTTTTTGATGTGATAATATCTTAGACTAGATATTTAGGCAGTTTGGGAAAAATTGTCAACTTATTTGGCAAAATGACAAAAATATTCTTATTTTGTTGGCACTTTAGAGATTCCGTTGAAGAAGTCATTTAAAAAAACTTTCAAAAAAAAAATAAAGTTATACTTTCTTATCAAATCAAGCGGTGAACAGTGATTTCTGATATTTTTCAGCTTCTTACCTGCACTTCAGAATAAAGGACTTATTAGAAACTTATTGGCAGGCCAGCTGCATTACCTGCCGTATTAAAATATGCCAAATAAGTAGGTCTCCATTAAAAGTCGCATTTTTTATCACTTCACACCAGTTGTCAAAAGAATCTTTCACGAGTTGTTCATTTATTTTTTTTTATATAATGCCACCAAGGACATAATCCATGCGAACGTTATTACAAAATGTAGGACAGTCGATTTGAAGCCTATTTCTGTTCTTTCTGAATCAAAGTGTTAGCCAGTGCTTCAAATGTTTAACGACCGCAGGCTTGCTATTTTGCTGGACTGACTAAACATTGAACGTACCACGGTACACAGAGGACTGTCCCCGCCGTTGAAGACCTTGCTAAGCCTACCGAGCATGCGTTGTAGCTTTCCGGTACTCTCTGCACGGTAGGCTAAGCATTTCACTAAACATTAGGCTGCTGTTATCTATACACGAGCATAGCCTAACGTTACACGAGTTATTTATATAATATACACATTATAGTAGCAATAGGCCTAGGCTAACACATGTTAAGCATAACTTGCAATATTTCAGACAAAACTCAGCAGAAGTAAAACCTCTCTACGATAGTCCTTAACGGTCTGATATTACTAAGACTTGTATCGTTGGCAAACATTGCCGAAGTTTCGTGTCTCAAAATTTACCCCACGCTGTGTAACTGTGTCGCTGTGTAACTAGCAAATGAAACGACTTGATCAAGTCCAAACTGAGCACCAGTGGTGACAATTTTGCTCAGTGTTAATGTCTTTATCGTCATAAACTGCTGGCCTTATTCGCGGGAGGCAATTTTAATGTATCTAAACGTCGTACAAGATCATTGACGTTTTTTGTGATTCAAGGGACGTATAAATTTTGCTCCTTGTGTTCCAAAGCTACTTACCAAACTTTGTGGGAAACTGTCATTTGATGGAAATTAGAAACTGTTTTACCACCAAACTGTAAATTTGAAGGAATCTAACCTTTCACTTTTAAAGACTCTTTAAAGGGTGGTAATAACAGTCAGTGATGATATGCTTCCCCCCCCCCTTTGAGTGTGGTCAGCAGATGTAATATTTTTTCTGATTATTTAAGTAATTTTCATATATTTAATATATCATTATCTCAGTACTTTTCGTTGAAGTGAACTTTCACATGAAAGATTGTACACCCTTGTGCTTGTTCGAGCGCCCCCAGTTTCTCACTTAAGGGCCGTGGTAAATGATAACTAACGAAGACTGCATTAGGTTTTTTATGCAAAGAACTTCCTTTATCAACTTAATATTATTCTTTGTTTCGCCACGAAACTCACTAAAATTAGCAGCGATGGTACAAATGTCTGTATAAACGCTAAGACATGATCACCTCTTTTTCTGACTTAAAACGAATGAACTTCTCTCAACACGCGTGGTTGATCCTGATGCTGCATTCATTTACATATCGTAGGCGCACTCGTCAAAGCTGCCTGGATGTAAAGTCTTAGCATTTCAGTGAGTAGATAATCTCCTCCTCGTCCTTCAACTTGAAAGGCAATTTAACCTCAAAATAAATTCGACTTCAAACCAGGACATTTCATAGAAATCCATATTTGAATTGCAGGTGAGGTGAACTCTTCGACAGAGGTTTACTACATGGCGTCTTAGTAGTGAAATTTGTAAAGCTGAACGTATAGCTGAGTGTGCGTCGGCTCACAGAGGAGAAACTGTACTGTAATGAATAATACACATTGTAATGTTGTTTCACAGTCCAACATTAATAGCGTCTAGTAACAGGTAGTGTTAGAATTGTAAACGGTAAAAGCTCATTCAAGGCACTTCTTATTTTTGAGGGATACGGGATTCATTTGTGAAAAGTATGTCACAGAAAAAAAATATCTTAAATGCAATCCCTAAAGAGCAGCTTATCGATCCTGAAAGAAGCATTAACTATCGTTGCCATTAATTGATGGTTATCGCCGAAAACGGTTGCTTGGAAACGAGAGCTAAGTTTTAATTAACAAATGTTTCTGTAAGTGCAACAGCTACGTATATGTTTAAGGTCTACTTGTAAAATCGTCATGTTATCCGTTAGTGATACTAAACACACCTGACATGAACAGGGTCATCACGTTACTTCCTTTGTCTTCTTTAGATGTACTATCACAATGGATTACATAACAATGTAATGGCGTAATGTGTAGTAAACCGTTATAATTACCGTCGTTTGGACCTTAATATTGTAGACAGGGCAAAAAGGACTCTTTGATTAAAAATGTGTCAAAAACAACAGTTGAGTCACTTTCGACCCTCTTAATTTTCCCTGCGTGCAAGCGAAAAGTTGTCATTTGTAGATAACGTCTCTGCCGAATATTAATTTGGCAAGTTTATCATCGATAGAGACAACTTTATGACATTTACGTGAAAACGAAAAGTCCATGAGTTTAAATACTGTATCATAGTGACCACTGTATATTCTGCCCTTCTCCCTCTCTGGACGGACTTATTTTATTCGCGAACCTGTTAACTGCATTTCTATTATCACTGCAATCTTAGGTTTGCATGATTTTCTGTCGATTTGAGAGCAGATTATGGGGAGGGGGATTTTTGTCCCTGACCTAATCCAATTAAAGGAATTGAATATCGTAGCAGGTAGTAGAATAAGTGGGGAGGGGACTAATTGCAGTCTTCGAATACGAACAAAGAACAAACAATAAACAAAAACAGCTACAGCAAATCATGTTTGCTAACCAAACAAATTCTAGCAACAAAGTCAATTGATTTTTCAGAAACAATTTCATTCTTCAGTTCACTCAGTGGTGAGGGCCCAGTGATATATCATAAAATTAAAAGTATCACTTGGTGTGCGATCCGCCAATTAAAATCGTACAGCAGCTCCGGCTATTTCGTATTTGTTTATCAGAGCCAATCAGCACTCCAGGAAAGAGGCTGATAAACATAGTAAGAATGACTAGTAATGCCCAAATACCATAATTATCCTTAGGTATTCTAATGTGCAACACATCCATACCTGCTGTAGCTCAACCGCTGTTACACAAGGGATGCAATCGCGCTGCGCTCAAGCTGCAACCACTAACCATGAAAGCGTAGAGGTAGGCGCAGTAAGGTGAGCGTACTAAACTCTCTTGGTCTCCATAGGAACGCCATACCGCGGCGACCGTTTTGTGCATGAAAAAAGTGGTCGCCGAGGCTTGGCACTCTGATCAGATCGCTGTAAGTAAGCATTCCGGCACCAGCTTAATCAGGGATAGGTTCGCGCGGAACGCGCCGAAAGAAATAGAACGGCCCCAGAGAATAATCGTAATGAAACATAATCGTTCAACTGTTTAGAGTTCTTTCAAGCAATGTGTTTAGAGCTCAAATCTGTAATTGGGGACCCTCCGAAAAATGAACTTTTAAGACATCTTAGCAGTATAACTGAATTAAGATTAGAGATGAAGGATGGGCCCCTTTCACTAAGTTCAGCTGAATAAGGGTGGCCCCTGATGACCCAGACTATAGAGTGAAAGAGATCATCGTCACTTGGGAATGATGGGAGGACCCACTTGGTCTGATAAGGGAGCCAGAGGGCGACCCACCTTCCCCCGCTAGTTGCGCTACTGCTTTCCAGGCTTTGCAAAGCCGTAGTATGACAACTGTCAGAAGTATTACCTAAAACAGCAAAATACAAATTTTTAATAAGTACCTTTAAAGCCCCGTTCCCACTTGGCCGAATTTCTGCCCGAATAATTACGAATGCGGCATTTCCGAATGGAATGATGCTATTCGTAAACTCCTCTTCTTCAGCTGTGGGTAAAATAACGTTAACGGAGCATTTCCGAATAAGATACGAATAAGTACGGAAAGATTGCGAATAATATCGACTAATTACAAATTGATTAAGAACGGCAACGAACATATCCGGATCAATCGCGAAGTACCTAATGGGAAGGTTACGAATATTTACAAATGCACTCCGAAACGTTACGAACATTTATCGACGTATTTAGAAGTATTTTCGAATGTTTCAGATATAGTCCGATTGCTTTACGTTAGTTCTCGAATCTTTACGAATATTTTCGACTTCTCTTGACTATTTGCGATTAGATAGGGAGAATGGAAAAGTCAGAAAATAATCTCTGTATACATAAAACTTAAAAAGTGTGGCTACCTTCAAAAACCACAGCACATTTGATAGTTTCAAGCAGCCAGGCAACAACCTGTCAGGATGGACCACAACTGGACCTCTTCCTGCACTGACCCTGTCCCCTGTACTGAATCCGTCTCTGGCACCGATCTAGTTTCCTGCACTAATCCTGTCCCCTCCACTGATTCTGTCTCCTGCACCTCCATCTCCTCCTCTATGCTCAATGCTTGCTGACCTGTGTCTTGGGATGCAGGTCGGCTTGCTGGGGAGGTAGTGCTGTTTCTTCCGCCTAGGCATCCTGTGTGTTAATGATGCGTGAAGTTTGCACTGCACACTGAGTAAATTCGCAAATGAGCCGTTGTTTTTAACGTGATTCCAAAAGCATTCCATTTCAATCAGAGACAATTCGAAAATACTTACGACGTGTTTTGTAATGCTTACGGTCATTTCCGGCTAGTTTCTGAATGCCCCAGGACTTTTCACGTGCTTGGAAAGGAAACCACATTTTCCAGTTTTCCTCTCATTTTCAGAGTAGATGGTAACCCTATACCTAAATAATGCTAGCTCCGATGTGTAATGAAGTTACATGACACTACTTAATAATCTTACCATCTCCGTCTTCACTGTAACTGTCCGGCAAATGCTCGCCGTCACCCGATGCAGGCTCAGACAAAATCTCAAAGCTGTCGACAGACTGAGAGTCCTCCTTCTCTACCTTAGACTTTAGAATATCAACCACTGAAGACAAGTTCTCCTCAACCTTGTTAGGAAGATTTGTATGGAGATGGGGCTGGGGGCTGGGTAAGCTGCTGACAAGTGTAGATCCACTGGAGCTATTGGAACCAGGTGTTTGTAATGTTGGACTCTCTGGTGGTGGGAGTTGAAAACTGAGGGGTGCCAATCTCAGGTTTTGACTGTGAGCTGCTCCTTCCTCTTCAGCCGCTTCAGGTTCAGTAAAGATGTCTTGACAGGAGGGTAGATCTAGTGTACTCTTAGAAGAAGCTACATTTTCCACTTGCTCTTCATCTGAAGAATTCTGATATGGAGAAGGAACAAAATGCAACATTTAGTTTGAACTTTATTTTCTTCTTAAAATAAACACTAAAATTTCCAATCATAAAGCAAAAATCTTGATTTCTTCTTTATACTTGGTTCTTTGAAATGAAGGTACTACATTCACAAATGAAACATTTCTCTCCTTCAGTATTTTCAAAACTTTTGTAACATTTTTCATGCAATACTGTACCAGTCTTCATACTGGAGAGCAATTACTGTCCAACCAACGCTGTAGTATACAACTACCAGGCTTGTGGTCCTAGTCCCTGTCACACATCGCAAGACAGTTTTTCAACTATACAGTATTGTAGCGGTCATGTGCTAACATCACAGCACATTGATTTGTCGATTCTTTTGGATGGCAAAAGGAACTTACACTAATACTGCTGTCCGTTTACTTCCTTGTGTTCCTTTCGAAACCTTAAATTTCTCTAAATAAAACTTTATTTTTCTGCCCTTGGAGACATGTACAATACAATAATGAGCAATACAGGCCTGTAAACAACAATTTTGGCCAAAAAATAATATTTACCAGCGAGGTGAAATGCTACGTACTCTGACTCTGTAGTAAGTCAATTTCAGACTGAAACTCCTTGCCATCCAGAGAAATGAGTCACATGGTACAAAATATGTCCCATACACATTCTCTGTAGTTGTAACACATTGCTCCACTTCCTAGTCAAGTCTAGTCTGTTGCAGCTATATACTGTACATACTTTAGTGGCTTGAATCAAGTCACTGACTGAGTCACTGTGTTATTTCAATGAGGGAAAAAGTCTCTGACATGACTCACACTGGGTTATTTGACACGGTAGTGACTTAAGTCATGACTTGATTACAACTCTGACTTAGCACACATTTAATAGTGTAAGTGTACATGTATGTACATTGTAACCATTGTTCCAACATGAAGCAATGTTGCCTCTTTGCATGCAATTGGCAGGCAGATAATTACAGAAGCCTTATCTTTCAGCCAACACAGTGTCTACTGATAACAAACAAGAGAAGATTAACCTTTGTGTACAGTGCTGCATCTTCAAACTGTATGTTGTATTTACACACTTCACTCAGTAATGCCCGAACATGCATTAATGGTACGTACCAGTGTTTTTTCAAAATTAGTAATACTGTACTACCTTCTGTTTATTATGTGCATACAGTTATACGTGTGCGATACTTCCTTTCGCATTGCATGTGCATCTTGAGCAGTGGCAATACTCAATAAAATATGAGTGAATGCAACTTTCTTCCAGAATTCGATGTAACTGATAAGTTCAGATTTTTATCCATTAAGAACGCAATAGTTCTGTATTCACTATCATTGTTGTGATAAGGTATTTGTATACAAATGTTGCAGAATGTGTTTAATATGAGCCATACTTTTGCCTGTCAGCAAACAATAACTGTAAATGTTAGAGAGCCACAAAATCTCCCTCACCTAGTTAACCCTACAGCTGTAGCAAGATATGTCTGGGATGTTATAAAGCCAGGAAATGCTGCAGCTACTGTAAATTAGTCATAATTCAAAAAGATCATGCCAGTGTAGGAAAACTTGTGGCAAGCCAGGTAGGACATGAACAAAGAACAACTGGTGTACCCTAGCAGGACTTGACAAAACTGATGACCAGTATGATCATGATGAACTGATGGATCTCTAAAATGGTCAGTACAGTAAACCACCTTCCCTTCTCTTGTAAATTACACATTTTCGACGATGGCAGACAGCTAATATCCCATCCCATAAAATAAGATACAGCTACATGTAGCTCGAGAAAACTAGGGGATTTGACTAACCCTCCAAGAACCCCCTACCCCCTTCCCTCTCATTGGGCATTTCTGCCCTTGATTTGGGAAGTTGTCTGCCATGGTACGCATCTGGGACAGAGGAGGTTGTCTGGTCATGGATAGTCAAATACCAAACAGTAATGCTTATAATGAGTCTCAACAATCAATCCTGAGCTGCGAAAATCAAAACTTGCAGTACGTAAATTCCGTAATAAATTAATATCATTTGTCCATCACATGATATCAATCTCCT
>JAAAJZ020556722.1:0-11522 GCA_010015985.2 Actinopyga echinites
GTTTTATGACATAGTTCATTGCATATATTACAAGACGGATATATCCGTCATACGCAGTACTGTGCAGTTCCGCCATGACGGATATATCCGTCATAGGCAGTTAACAGGATAATCATATTACCTGTGGCTCGACTGCCGGTGGTTAGGCGAACAGGACCGTCATGAACAAATATGTCTGTATAAGGTGAACGTCTTGTCTGCACTCTGCTAACTGAGACTGGCTCTGCTGGGGCACTATCAGGTGAGGGACAAAGGTGGTTAGTTTCGTCAACTTCTCAATCAGAATCCAAAATGTCTGTCATTTGACGTGCATTTAACAAGTATTGCCTGTCCTCCTCTGGTAGGTACGAACATTGGCTGAGAAAATGAGAATGTGGACGCTTAGCCTCCTTGCACAGAGGGCAGACCTTGCGTCTGACCAATTTGCTTTTAGGACGGGTTGATCAAAGTTAGCAGAAGCACTCATAGTCGAAGCATTGGAATCGACTTCGTCAACTATAGAACTGAGGGCCTGTGATATTTCTGGCTTAAGAGAAGCGAGAGTAAGCGAGAGTTCGGGATCGAAGGTCTGGCCCATAGCGCTGTTTAACAAGCTTGGGGGAGTGCTGGATTAATCAGTCTGAGCCATGTGAGAACAATAAACTTTTCAAGTGTAGGGGTTAGTTCCTCCTCCTCTGTGATAGCCTCCCCCAGCTGGGTAATGTAAGATTCAGGTGTTAACAACGAATCTTTGACAAATGCACACAGTCTCTGATAAAGATCTTCATATCTTCCATCGGCCTTCAACTTAATAGCATTCAGATCTAAGAAGTGACTGCCACTAGTCTGAAAACCATAATGGAGTCTAATCATTTGCAGATTGAAGCGAGGGAGGTAGACCCGTTGATGATCGAGTTTCTGGCAGTGGTTGGGCAGTAATTTGCCACCTGACCTAGCATTAACTCAACAATGCTGTTTTTCTGTATAGCAGTGAAACTTCCCCAAAATCATCTTTATGTCCCCTGAAAGGGTTTGATTTAGCCTTCGCTTGCCATGTAGACTCAATAAAAGGAGCAAAACTCAGATCCAGTGACAGCGTGTATGTTAGAATGACGGGATTGTCTCGGAGTGTGTGAGAATCCATTGTTTAGGAGCACGGCCGTATGAAGCAGCCATTGCAATGGTAAGAACAGAAAGCCTATCCTAGTGTTAACTTTGAACATAAATGAGAACCGGACAATCGGTCTGAGAGTCAGAGGGTGAAGTTTGCCATACAGTCACAGAGCTGATGGGTTACCAATAATCTCAACGCCCTCACCACGCCAGTAAAAAGATTGACGATATCCAATAAATAACACACACAAATATCGAATTAGAAACAGTAGGCGAATAATACATTAAAGCACAAGACACCAAATGAGGGTGTACACAATAATATGAAAACCCCAAACACGCCACTTTGTGGGTAAAACTCAATCACAACGGAGAAGCGTGCACCTTAGGGCCAATACAGTAACTTTCTCCTTCATTGTACATTGCAATAGTTAAGCTATCCATCAGATTAAACTTTATAGGTAATTTCTGTATTTGCAGCCTTTAATTCCTTTCCTATTTTGTTAATATTCGACCCTCCCATTGTGTGTGTGCGTTTGGAGGAGGTTCACTAATGTTTTGGTAGGATTCTTTGACCCTCCTACCTGTGTTCGTCACATTTGAGTCTGATTTAAACCCCCACACCTCCTCGGCAATTTAACCCTCCGAGTGTGATGACCACCACCCGCCACTGCGAACAAGTGATGTTGTTTCCAAATTTACGGTGTTTTGAACTCTAAATCAAACGTTTTGTCTTGCCTCCTTAACCGTCCCAAAACAAATGAACTTTTCATACACCTCAGAAGTGAATTTGAATGAAGATCAGAGAACGGATGGCCCCTTTCACATCAGCTTAATAAGGGTGCCCCTGATGCCCTAGATTAGGGTGAAATAAGATCATCGTAATTTGAGAAGGTTGCTTGGTCTGAAAAAGGAGCCAGAGGGGTAACCGCCCCTGCCTCCTTCTAGTTACGCCACTGCCCATGGCTGCGTTTAGACAAAAACTACACTCTACACAATGTCTCAAACGTACGAAACACCCATGACATATTTAGAATGTAGCATATTTCTCAAAAAAACTGTTCTTCACCCAAAATATTTCAAGATTGCAGGCTGGACCAGTTATCCTAAAGGGACAGTAGGCACTGAAAATAAGCTTAAAAAGGGTTCTTGGTCCTAAATCGTGGTCCTGAAACGGTCCAGGGCGAAAAAGGTAGCGTTTAACCCTAAAATAAGTCAGACAAACATCCGTTATCCGCACATTACCGCCTTTGCCATACTTCAGTATCCCGAATGCTAATGTGTTTGTCTATTGATTCGACAAATAAAAAGATAGGAAACTGGTTTTAATGTGGTCCTCATCATATTTAGTATGTCATAAAGGATATTCTGTACTCAGTGAACAGATTGGGCAAACTGTATTAAATATTGTTTTTATAATTAAGAGCATAATTCGCAGAGGTGAGCATGCTTACTACTGGCCGTTTGGTTCTACTTTTGTATTTCTGTAGTGTAACACTGTTCAGTAATTATGGAAGGAATCCAACAGGAATCGGATAAAATTGTGATATGCGGTATGTCAGCAAGATTGCCAGAATCCGACGATATCAACGAATTTTGGAAACACCTTATCAAGAGCGAAAAAATGATAACACCTGCTGGAAGTCGGTGGAAACCAGGTATTATTTTTAAGTGTTCTCCCTTCATTTACAGTCTTTTCCACTGATTGGCGTAGCGGGGGGGGGGCTGGACAGGATGAAACTGCCTCTCAGCCTTTTGGTCCTCAGTGATTTGTCGGTTTATTTGTTGATTTCGTCGGCTGCTTTTATTAACCTGAATGCCACGTCGATGACATGGAAGAAAAATAAAAATGTGTTTAAAATCATGTTTTATTTCCTCAGAACTGAATGTGATTTTTCGGCGCGCTTCACCTAAAAGACCCCACTATCAGTAGATCAACCAAGTGTTGGTGGAAGTTGGGCCATATTATGAAAAAAACGGTCTAATTGTGATTTTCGCGGTCTGTATAACGCGCATCCAGTGCCAGTCAAATATAATTGAATGCTTCATTCTTATTTCCACGAGTTCACAAATATCCCAGAGCCTCCAAGAGCTGCTCTATGATCCCACCAGCACTCTAAGAGAAGTATCAGAGTACGGGGAAAAGGGGGGGGTGGGCTACGAACTCGTTCGGATAGGTACTTCGCTGTTTTTTGCACACCATGTATGGTTTAACGTTTCCGAGAAAGGTGTCCAGCCCCCTCATTATGACTAGTCCTACAGGCTTCTGGGTGGCCTCCGCGCTCGCGTGAAGCCGTTGGCTCGCATGCCATGTCACAAATATCGAAATGATAGGCAAAGATAGAAAACTTCTCCACTACATCTACACACCATTTAAAATTCAGTTGTTTTTCAGGCGTCTGGGACATGGGAAAACGTTTTAGAACATACATCTTACTCCAATGACTGTACATCGTCCATTTTCTCTCTACCGATGGACGTAAGGTGTTTGCTATTGCTTTCATCAGTCCGAAATATATTTTGCCTAGTTTTCCTAAACGCAGTAATTCTTGCATTCTTCTTTAGAAGAAAAGTCATTTCTATTGCAGTAACCACACACGTAGCCAGATAACGTTTTCATTTGGTTGGGGGAGGTGGGAAAAGACTCTTGTTTGTGGGGCTGGGACACTGGGATCAGAACCTCTTGACTGGGCATGCAAAGCTCCTTG
Organism: Actinopyga echinites; assembly: GCA_010015985.2. Classification (NCBI taxonomy): domain Eukaryota; kingdom Metazoa; phylum Echinodermata; class Holothuroidea; order Aspidochirotida; family Holothuriidae; genus Actinopyga; species Actinopyga echinites. The sequence continues at coordinate 3,801 of JAAAJZ020556722.1, forward strand.
AAGAGGGAATCATCGGCGGGGGTATGGGGGCGTACCGCAGGCTGTTTCGGAAAATTAATTGCTTCGGCTTCCGAGTGAGAATGGGATATTCCTTCTGAACAGCCTTTAACTATGGAAGGCTGATGCTACACCCAATGAAGATGACTTGGGGTTGCGTAGTCACACGTTATTGCTAGTCACACCACACCATTCCATGACTATGTATTGAAATAGATTCCATAAGTTATACAGTATTTCAGGAATGTTTCTCAGCAAGTAAGTTTATGGCAGCTCCGCAAAAATTTAAGGTATTGGCAAGTTTTCCATTCTAAAATCAGAGCAATATCCAGTTATTATACCTGAGAGATGAAACAAAAGCGACTAGCACCAACCTATTTCTTTCGAAACGACTTCAAACCTTGCTACAATAAGCAGTGACCGACGGTAGTGTGTAAGATGCGGATAGGAAACAACTTCAAGATGGGGGAACAGTGTTTGGGACACCGTTTTCTAATGACGGTGGGTCGAGGAAAAGGACCAAATCGGCGCCGTATCACCGGTCTCGGCCGTGGATGCTGAAGATGTTGGGGATGGGGTTCTTTGGGAGCGGCACCGTGCTCCCTCATGGCTACTTGTTTGGCATGAACATATATATAAATAGATATGATAGCATCCATTTGCATCCAAAGCACCTTCTGATGACAAAATTTGCAAAAGGAATGGAGGACTTTTCACTTAAAAGGCGCAGTCTATTTCCCTTACGAGCGCAATTCAGTTTTGTGCCCCGCTAAAACTCCCTGGGTGCCCCTATTCACAATCCCACACAGTTCTTCTCAAGCGCAATTGGCGTATTTATAGCTAAGAATGTAATCGATGTAATCGATGTATACAAGATGATAAGTACGTAAACATTCAACCTAAACAAATTAGTTCTGGACTGGGTTTGTCAAACTATGATTTTACGAACTGTTAATTCTAAACATGTCATCTTTTAGGTGTTTCGATATGCTGCCTACCTATGGATTTACAAATGGTTTCCTGGAAAAGCGGACACCTTTTAATATAGGACCAATTTGCTGCTTAGAACGCTTGATTATACAAATATTTCGCCAAGGGGGAGGAGACAACTTTCCATTTAAATTCGGCAAAAAACAAGCGTCGAAGAAGCCTCAGTTGTTCAAAATTTTTGCGTAGATCCCTCCTTTGATAAAACATTTTTTCAACTTAGCTTTGGCCATCCATACAAAACTTCAGATACCCTAGTAAATATAATAAGTCAGGAGGCGATACCGCAAACTATGCCAAAGTGCCCGCCCAGCAAGAACAACGTAGTGCTCTTTTTTGGAGAAAATGCAGATATCACATGGTTTCTCAGTAGGGTTAATTTCGACCCTTGCGTTCACATTAACCTCAAATTTTTGTAATACAACGTAGTTTGCTCTGTATGTTGCCCTTTCCAAGCACATTTGCCTTCAGCCCAATTTCTGTTTAATTGTGAATTCAACAATATATGATAATTAAAGAATAGTAACTTTTTCAAAGCAACGTTCCATGTTCACCTCATGATGACTGAAATGCAGCAATTAGTTCGTTTTTGAAACAAATGTAGATCATTAATCTTTACTGTACAGAGGATGCCACTTTGATAATACGAAGGTAAAAGAAATTGAAATATCCTATAGGTATGCTGTTTGAGTTACTGATGGACTTGCAGTGATCTCGTCAAATGCAATCCAGGAAGAAATAATTGGGAACGTCGTTCTGTTTAATTCATCAGTGTGAGGACACAAAGGACTTTACCAAGTTTGCTTTAAAAAGCAAACAAAAAAGGTGCAAAATATTTACTATGGATCCTGAAAAGTAGGACGTCGGTGCACTATCATCAAATTAGACTAGCTCAAGATCTTACCATGGTGCATCTCCCTGTAATCAAGGGATGTACCTGGAGCAATATTCTCTAAACCGCGTGCATTTTGCTTAATAACAACCCTCGGAGAGAAAATCTCTTTTTAATTCAAAAGAGCAAGTCCCCTGTCCTTACGTGGAATAACGCACCACTAACCCAAAACAATGTTTACGTCGAAAGTTTTACTTGACGGATCATTTCCCTAAATAGTCAAGGGAAGCTGAGTAGAAGCATGTTGCAGAAGACACGTGCTCGAGGCATCTAAAGTACCTCGAGCTACTAAAAGTACCTTTTCTGCATGAAATGTTTTCAATGTGCAAAATGCCGTTGTACTGTAGTTGAAATTTTCAAGGGGGAACCAATTCACTACTTAAGCAAGTTTTCGTAGCCTAAAATTTCGACGGTAGCGGTATACAAATTTTAAAAGGGCGTGAAAAGTCTGCCTTTGAGCTTTTTGTGTAGCTGAAAGTGGGTGCCTGCAATACAAGAATCGAAACTCACGTGCGACCATAACAGCCCCAACCATTTGTTTATTATTATTTCCTGTAAAAGTTTGGCTTCGCTAACTCTACATCAATTGTCGATATGAAGTTTGGCTACAGAGTTGTACTCATTCATTTAACACTCTCACCTAAGACTAAAAGTTACATGTATTAGGTTGTCTTTTTCGTCTTATCAGGACAATTCGGCCTTCCTCCGAATAATGGAACGCTTAGATCCCTCTCAAAATTTGATGCCGATTTCTTTGGTATTTTACCAAGAGTAGCTGATCAAATGGACCCTCAAGTTAGAATTCTGCACGAGGTAGCTTACGAAGCCATCATTGATGCAGGTTTGGATTTATTTAATCAAATATATTGAAGATTATATCGATAAAATGCTCATTAGTATCAAACACTTGTAAGACTCCTTGGTGAAGCTTTGTTAATTCCAAACACTTGCAAAACTTTTGAAGGCTGGTACGTCAGATGGATCACTCTAGAGTTCATCGGCTATGAATATACTGTACCGGAGAGCAGTCTTAAACCTATAAACAGAATTATATGAACCATTTGACATTTTAGCCCGGTTCTGTTAATACCAACCCACCAGTTTCTATCACTCAAGACTTTGTTGCTGCTCATTTTATCATGGTACTGATAACAGTGTCAATCAGTATATATTTTCAGCACGATTGACATGTTTTCGTATTTTATTTTATGTAATTTGTCATAAACGGCAACATGGATTTTAATGTAATATGCGCAAAATGCACTGCTATGATGTTTCAGTGCCTAAAATAATGTATAAAAGGCAAATTGAATGGAAATTGAGCCGAACCGGAAAAAGAGCCTGTGTTCGTGTTTAACACCGAGTATGGAAAGACTTTCATTTTTTTGTATATAAGCGAAAAATGTTTCTACACTTCAGTTTTCCTGTTTTCAATAACGTGAATAAGTTACTACTCTGGAAAACAACTTTCGTGAAACAGGAGACTTCGCCTACGACTGATAAAAAGGGTTTCAATCCCTCGCTTGTGCAACTGTTACTCTTTCCACAAAATATTTACTAAGGCATGGTGTCCCGAACTTGACGAAAACATTCACTTTTAATTTTGTTTTAGGATTTCATCCTAGTGAGTTGAAAGGTTCAAAGACGGGTGTTTACGTCGGATGCTGTTTCTTAGATAGCCAGGAAACACTCGTTCATGAAACGGAACCAAAGGATAGTTTGGGTTTACAATCAACAGTGAGGGCAGTCTTAGCCAATAGATTGTCGTATTATTTTGATTTACACGGTAAAGTTTATAAACAATTCTCATTTTATTACTTTCATAATCACTAATTTAGAGACCTCCAAAACCATTTATTCACATGAGTGTTAATTCGGGTGACATCTTACATGACTGGTTATGATTGTAGGTAGTTTTGGTCAGTTTAAAATTACATGGTTTACAAGATTGGGGCTCAGACTATAGTCGTTAAGTAGAAACAATGTCAATATTAGAGTCGTATGCATTATGTAGATTATAGCTGCATACTTTTAAGATTTCACATTCCGGCTTCATGACACTTTTTCGTGATCCCACACCAAAATAGTCCTCGTTCAATAGTAACATTACAATAAGGTACTATGTAATATAATTACACCATGTTATACCATATTATAAAAATATAACACACCAAACGTATTAAATATGCTTCGATAAAATTGGAAAGAGATTGTGATGTAACGACAACAAGAAGCTCCGAGGAGCTTATGAATTACTTGACAGCCCTTGAATGACAAACTAAATACAAGAACTAACCTAAGGAAATATGGGATAACCGGCATGAACGGTAAGAGTGACAGCCTCTGGAAAGCTCAAAGCTATTCCTGAATGTTGCGGGGGTTGGCAGGCCTATGTGATCAGTTTAAAGTAAATACGCTAACAGATATTACAAAAAATGTAATATTGGTTAAGTAACGGTAATATTTCGTTACAGGTATATCTAAAAACACTTTTCTGTGGTGGTATTAGGAAAGGCTAATTTCGGTGGTATACGTGCACTTCCTCACATTATGGTGAGGAGAGGAAATATGAGGGTACATGTATTACTAACACATTAAAGAAAACCATTATTTGACAAGGAGAAAGTTGAGTACCGCTCGGTTAAAGTACGCCACCCTTTTTTTTTTTTTGGACTAACGTAATCACTCTTTTCATTCCAAGTGAGGAGTAACAAGTATTCCAAGAACTTCAGTAACATTTGCAAGCTGTGTGTTCAAATCAAATTGATTAAAATAATCAGAGAGTGAAGCAAACCCAACAAAATGGCTGGTTTTTCTGTACATTGAGGGAAAAATTGTTTGAACAGAATCAAACCGTGAATGTCACGAAGATATTTTTATTGTGTTTAGGAGATGATTGATTTAATTGGTATGTGGAGATCATAAACATATACTGTCAATAACAGAGGACCTAAAATAGATGCCTACGGAACCCCACTAATTATAGTTTTATATACAGAATATGCATTATTAACGGTGACAAATCGACACATCTTCAGTAACATCATTTTTAATTCAATTCAAGTAACAACCGATCATGAAGGATTGTTTGCGCTTCTCTAGTGTGATGTCATGGTCCAAGGTATCACAAGCCCTTGCAGATAAACAAGAAACAACCCCTGATGGGTACTGACTACCCTCTGAACCATTACCTTTGCTGGAATATTTTAATCGCCTCTATGGGAAAAAGGTCAGGAAGAAAAGCATACCGGTCGTATGAATGTGGAGGTACCGAGTGGAAGTAACCTTGGGAATATCATTTTGAACAGCAGGGTAAAATTTTTCAGTCCATAACTGAGAACGAGATCTTTTTCAATAGATTGGGAGATACTGAAAACACCTTTAAATTGCAGGGAACTTCGCAGGATACCTCTTTGCAGGGAAAATTTACAAAGAGAGGGGAATGAGGCGTCAAGGGAATTGTGACCCACATAATTTCGAATAATACTAATAATTCCTTCAAAACCGACGGGGGGATTTTTAGGAGGTACAGTGGTAATTAGGAACTCCTCACGTGTTGAAAACAGCAGGAATAATTTCAACAAGCATTCGTCAAAGATGTTTACAACAATGACTGGCTAAATTAAATTAATTCTTTGACCCGGCCATATAAAAGGGTAGACTATTTATTCAGCGACACCCACATACAACAGGGAGGTTCCGTAACCTTTCTGATAACAGGACCATAAGTAGATGAACTACAAGGGGTAATTTTTACACAAAAAAAGGAAAACATAACGTTTTTGTCTTTTTTGCGTTAAACGATATGTGTTTTTTTCCTATTGTCCTTCATAGATCTTACCCGGAAGGAACTTATGCTTTAGCTAATAATGTACAAACAATAGTTGGATTAAAGTGAGTGGAATCGCATGCTTGTGCGCGGACACCTTTGAATGCCTCCTTGAAAAAGTATGCATTAAAACGACAAGTTTGAATTGTACTTAAAGTGGAAAGAATCAAAAATATATCTACAAAGGTCAGAAAATAAATCTCGTTTTTTCATATCCCATCTTCATAGTTTATTCAGTTTCCGAGATGTAAAATGTAAAAATTCATTCACGTTATTTGAAATAGTCAATTACGCAATAATTTAGTATGACCTCCTTATACAACTCATATTGCCAGCTTTTGTTTTCTTTTGAAATAAAAATGTTTACATGAACTTGGACAAGCTTTGTTTTGTTGCTTAGCATGTTGCAGAGAGGGCTTATACAGACAAACCATTTTAAGCAAGTAGACCTTGATCACATCCTTGAACGAGGCACTATGGCCTTAGGAAAACAAAGCCAAAGAAAGATAGAAATATGAGTAGTACAAGAATGACGTTAAAATAGTTGCGCAATCGACCATTTCCAACTGACTAAATAAACTTCAACATTTTATATCTGAACGTACGAATGTCCTGAGAAGATGGCAGTTTGACCAATGAGATCTATTGTTCAACCTTCGTAACATATATTTTTGAAATGTTTGACTTTAGGTTGAGTTTAATTAAGGAAGAAGGAAGAGGTTGAAGCATGAGGGGACGGAATGAAAAATACACTAAAATGTGTCCTTGTGTGGAAGACCATCAACATTTCACTAAAAGAATCCAGACAACTGGCAGCTACTTTCATTAGTAACTCATGAACAGAAATGCGTAACGATCTTTCCGTAGTTTTTACGCATTCATTGTTTCTTTTTTTGTTTTTATTTCACCTTCCTGAAACAGGACCAAGTGCCACAGTAGACAGTGCCTGTTCGTCTTCACTATTTGCAGTGCACAGAGCCGTGCAAGACATTAGAAGCGGACAATGTGATGGTGCTATTGTTGGAGCCTGTAACATTACTATAAAACCACAAGTCTCTGTGCAGTTTCAACGAATGGGTGTGTTATCCAAAGACGGCTATTGCAGGCCTTTCGATATTGAAGGTAAAACAAGTCGAAAATTGAAAGTGTTTAATGTATTATAATTAACGTCATGAGTGTCAATCACAGGGGGTCCGGGAGACATCCCCCTCATTTTTGGAAGGTAGGGGCACACATTTAGGAAAAAGTGGAAGTTATTTCATAGGATCGTTTCTTTGATATTTTCGCAATAACATATACTGTTTAGATACATAACTTTTTTAATGTTAAATGAATTAAAACAATGCTTAGCATGCCTTACAAGAGTAATTTTCTGGGTGCTTCGCGGCCCCGACCTAGGGAGTAGTACTCAATTACCGACCCTAGCCCCCTTTTAGTAGAAGTTATTTCTACTCATTTATTGCTAATAAAAGTTTTAAGAAATCTCACTTTGGTCCTGATTATGACTTTAAGGTGGTCGAAACCCACTTGATTGCTACGTTGAGGGTATGTTTTATCACACATATTCCAGGGAAGGCCCGTGGATCCCCTCGCGTAGACCCATCTTCGGCGTCGCTGTTATCACGGTGAGGAATCACGCTCTCAGTGGGGTAGCCACGTAGGGTTCGGGGTGAGACCCCATGAGTGGGTCAAACATGAAAAGAAAGGAAGCCTAAAGATGGCAGAGATAAACGGTCAAGAGTACACTGAGATCAACTCCCTTCTGAAGGCTTTCTTAAGGTAGCGCACGCCAATTAAAACCTCCATTGACTTACACACTAAATTGCAAAAGTAAAGTGCCCCGTAAAACCTTATGGAAGTTTTCGCCCACCACTCACGAGATAGCTGACAAGTTGGCCATTCATGCCACTTTCAATTTACCATACCATGACCATGAAGAGTTTTAGCTAGAAGGGCTCAAACTTTTCTTACCTTCACCCTGACGTCTTCGGTCATCCCTAACTCGACTTTTCACCTA
>JAAAJZ020557828.1:0-16798 GCA_010015985.2 Actinopyga echinites
GGGCTCCACTCACATCACATGAAAAGAACTCCACAGGAAACTGGTATACGTATGTCCTTTAGTATGAATGTCCCCAGAGGCTCACCCTTTATCTATTGAAGTGAAAAAGTACCATCCTTCCCCAAATTTCCTTTCACTTTCACTACTGAGATGTCTTAAAAGTCCATTTTTCAAAGCGCTTCGCGCACCCCATTACGAGTAAAGGTAGTGTATACGTCGCACGAAAAAGACTCTAATAGGGCGCCGATGTACGTCACGATGCTGTAGTACGAATATCCTCAGGGACCCTCACTTATTCAGCTGAAAAGTAAAGGGGCATTACTCTGATATTCATTCGAAAACTGTTCCGTTGTTCTTTTGAAATGTCCGAGTCTTAAAAATACGACTTAGTAAGGACCATTTAGAGGCAACTTCCGGAGGGAATTCAGCATGCAGAACAGTTAGATTTTATCCTATTTTGAAGCTTTCTGTCATGTATGTAGGGTTTCTAGGCTTCTTTTTACAGAGGACTGCACGAATTATGATAAAACGTTCATGCAGATGATTCGCGGTTTAGGTAACTGGGGTGATTCAGGGTTTCTGAGGATAGTCTCAGACGGGCAAGAGTAACCGAAGGGAGGCCTTGGATTTAGGGGACTGCGACCTTAAAGGGTTCAGGGACAGTATGGTGTCTGGATTCAGGGGAAAAGCACAATGGCAAAACTAGCCTTGTGGGTGAGATGGGTGAGATGGGTGAGAGGAATATCCTAGGGGCCCACTCTAAGGAATGAAGGAATGGAAAATATACAATGACTAAACGGTGGCGGAGGGGCCGGTCCTGTGAGGGTTTAGGGTCCAGTCTGCGGCCACTGGGCTCCTGGTGGGATCAAAGGGCAACGCACCGGCAGGGACTGGGGAGCGATGTCCTAGGAAGCTGTGGTGTACATTCAAAATCTGGGGCAGAAGAATGAAGTATATACCTTTAAATCACATCTGGTGTGTACTGTAGCTCGGACAATAGAGTCCGAACATTTTGACGATGCAGTGGGTTTTGGGTGGAAAGAGTACATGATGTTTGGGAACTTGGGGTTGCATTGGTCTGCGGAACAAAAATTCCCCATAAGCTGTCCAACGAGTAAAATGCTAATTATAGGACAGATGCTTGTGATTAGTGAGCGGAGAAAAAATTAAACGATGAAGCCCAAGGTCTTCTTTCTCAATAACATTGTTTCAGCAATTTAAACAAAAAATTGTCAAACGGTGTAGCTGATCAGTGCTGCAAATATACTTATACACAGAAAACTGGTAACTCAGTGATTTGAACAATCTTAACCATGCTGCAGAGTTTCTAAATTCACCATTAATACCTCTTAATGGTACAGCATAGACTGTCAGGCACCTGTTCAAGTGGAGTAATATGCACTTACCTATCATGAGTTAATTCATGGGCAAAGAAAGAGGAGCCATGCAAAAGTATGCTTCCACCCACTTCTCAAGGGAGAAAACCCTACAATATTTCAGTAGTTTTCTTTAAAGTGTGCAGAATATGTAGCACTAAGTTGCATAAAAGAACCGTCGAACATTCAAAGTAAATGTTTCACAGAAAGGGGATGGTCTCACCCTTCCCCCAGATCCCTCCACAGGATGGTGGTCCAAAACAACGTTAACGCCCCCTCCCCCAGATGGGAAGAGCTTCCTACGCCTGTTATTCAATTGATGGGTAACATGTAAGGAGGAAGGAGGAACAATGTAATGTTGAATGGTCATGAAGACTTTTGTCACACTTAATAGAGTGATCATTTCATACCAGTAGTTATGCAATGCAGAGGGATGGGGAAGACTGCCTTCCAAACATATTGCAAATATGGTAATACTTTGTAGCATGTCCAAAGTTTCCCTTTCTTGCCTAAATCCCTTATTCTCCCTTATTCTTGCCCATAATATTTGCCATTTTCCTCCAAATTATTCTGGAAACATTCTTTAACTCATGAAAAAGACAACTTTTCAGTGAGCTTTGGGCTCACCATTTGCATGCCACTTTCTCTTTTTTAGGCCAGCTGCAATGAGTTATTGCTTTAAAGCCCTTTGTAACCTTCGCCCCATTATATTCTCGTTCTTGATTGGAAACGGATTTCTTTTGTCAAAATTTCCAAAATCTCTGTTCCATGAGACCACAAAATAGAAAACAAAAACATTTAGAAAAAGGAACGTGGCGTATGCAGCTCCCCCTTTCCATTAAAACTGGGCGATAATTTAGCAAAATTTTCTCTTTACACTACGCGCCAGTACTGGTGGCGATTTGCTTAAATTGGTCATGCTTATGGTTATTACCTTCAGAAGATGCCCCCTCCTCTCCTCCAGTATAACTTCCTTCAAAAAAAGGCCTGAATCTGCTCATCTTGCGTGTGGGTATGATTCTCGTGCTTTAGCGAATGACATAGTGACCATTCGAAAAAAAAGGAAAAAAAATTGAAACATTGTCAATTCTCACATGGAGGAGTCTCCACTTACCGCACATGATTGGTTGATTAAGAAGTATTCCTGTCGTGTACATTTCATAAAATCGAAGCATTCATTGAGTAGGGCTATCTCCGTCGGCGACATAATATGTTTGGATGTATATACCACATTCACTGCTGAGGCAACGCCTGAACAGAAACGAGTCTACTATAGTTTAATGCATAACAGCTGTGAATATGATGTTCACTTGATTGTTGCCACAAACTGAACTTAGTCTCTTAATCGGCGCCTTAAAATTGTGTTGTTGTTAAGGTCTTACTTCTATCAATACTTTTATCAATCCTTGTATGCTGCATTTAATATATCAAACTATAATACGTTTAGTAAGTGATAACTGTTCTTGTTCTGTCCTGCATTATTCCTCTTGTTCTGTCCTGTTGATGCACCTAATAATTTGGCAATTCGTTTCAAGTGAAGAAAGTCGGCCACACTTAACGCGTTGAAAGATTTGTTTACTGCTCTATGCGTTAAGAAATAAATCTGAAGTTTTTAAAGACTGATTGGTTGGTCCCTTTGGGGCGTAATGAGTGATTCTTCACTGTTAGAGATTTAGAAGTTATGACCTATATGGCCAAGTCGTCTGCGAACGACTTGTTATGGATGAACACTCTCAATTTTTTTCGAAAGTCGACTTAGATTTAATCAATGATGTATTTCTCTGGATGATTTAAAGTGTACCTTAAGTCTGAAATTTTAAAAATATATATTACAAAGTATGAAAAACGAATTCAAATAGTCCAACTCCCGTCTTCATAGGACATTCCTGAGCTGAGTTATAAAATGTAGAAGGTTATTCACTCAGTTTAAAATGGTAGATTGCGTAATAAATTGTGATGTCATTCTTGCACTACTCAAATTTCAGTCTTTTTATATCTTTGCTTTTTACGAAAGCTACTGCACCTTGTGCCAAAATGTGATTATGCTCGCACAGATACGGGGTGACTTGATTATAGAAGCCCTCTCTGTACAACATGCTATGCAAGAAAACAGGAAACGTTCAAGGTCATATAAACATTTTAATTTCAAAAGGAAACAAAGCAGGTAATGTGAGTTGTACAAGAAGAATCTCACAAATTATTGCGTAATGGACTATTTGGATTAAAGTGAATAAATCTCAACATTTAATATCTCAGCAATGAAACAAGCTATGGCAGTTGGAGTTGTATGAATAAGATTTATTTTGCAACCTCTGAAATATATATTCTTAAACTTCTAGACTTCAGGTTTACTTTAATGATAGGTGGCAACTGCAAAGTAGTTCAATTGGCATACTTATTGGAGGCTGTGCGATCCTCCATGGGCACCACAAATAGGGAATCATGGTACAATCCCCAGGAATGAGAGGAAGCAATGAATCAAGAACAAGCAAAAGGTAAACCAAAGAAAGATCAGCGAGGCGGTCGTATCATGGATTTTATATGGAAGAATATGAGATTCTTCCCAAACTTTGTCAAGGTCACTAATTCTCGCTTTTCCCCATTCATTGTTTTGCAGAGAGAAAAAAATTAAGCCCACAGATTGTTCCCTTTGAAAACTGGGGCATTGCCTCCCAGGAAAGACTTTTATCTTTAAGTACCCCAAGAACACATAATTGCAAACCTCTATGACCTGGCCTGGCTTGCCCGCACAATATGCATAGCATCTGGACTGGAGTATTAGATAAAAAAGAACAGCTACGTGGTTTTTGGAATGCAAAAGTTAGTAAAGTATCGATGAAGTACCCGGCCAACTACTTTCAAACAAGTACGGTAGATACTGTTGATTGTTCCCTTTTGTTCCTTATGACCTATATTGAATATATTAATCACTGCTGAGAATTTACTGAACCTAATTGTGAGAACCACACCAGAAAGTTCACGTAAACAAAGAAAAATCCCAACGAGCCGTCACGTGAATAAACTGTCTTATAGGCATTGTATTTTATGCTCTGAAAGATATAGGTTATCTTTAAATCTTTCACGGTTGAGATGTTCTGTAACCGACATAGGGCCAGTAAATGACAAACTAGGACGATCTCCTATAAAATGGACCACGTCGGTGTACCATGCTCTGATAACATCACCTCCACGCTGTAAATTCTATCAAACGTCTATTAAGCTAACCGGTTTCCTCGGATCCTTTAACAATTTAACGAATTCTTCAGTTCGTTACGTACTCATCTAACGTAAACATTTAGTTGCTAAGATGTGGATACGGTATCTGTTACGAACTGTTCATACATATTAAGTAGTAATTTACATTCACCTGAATATTTTATAAAACTACTGCAGTAGGAGATCTGACCACGTCACCTCGCCAAATTTTAAGAAACTCGCATCTAATTAAATTCAAATGACAGCGCCAAAGAGCTGCATTACACATCCAAATTAGAAGCAATCTAGCAGCTGAGACGACCACATTCATCTCTATAGTAACCAGTACAAGGCTGTGCTAGTATATGCCTTACACGTATACGGTTGTGCACAGGTATATGAAGAATCACGTTAAGATGCGGAAACACAGGGTTGGATCACAAAATCCGGAAGTTAGTTTGTGAACCAAAATTTGGGGAGAAAACAGAGGTGATCCATTTTAAATCAAACCTGAAGGGGTGGGGAATTTTGTTTAGAATTAGAAGTCATAAATTTTATTCCATATATCCAGCTAATATGGCAACGTCTAAAAACGATTAAAAGCTAGTGAAAGTACTTATCAGTTCATATTCGACTTCACAACGATGAGGAAAATGTGTTGTTAGCGAGCTCTGTTGAGGAAATTTTCTTGACTTAAATTCTGGTTTTCTAAGCCTATACACATGTTAGAGCTCGAAAAGCTTTTTGAAAGGGTAAAAATTACCGATCAAGTCCAACCCTATGATTTCGCTCTTTCGACATTGCACACTCATAATTAGAGCTACGGACGACTTCCGGCGGTACAGGTCATTTTTCCAATCTCGTCCCAAGAATACAAAGGAATCTTGAGGTCAGATCTCCTACTGTACTGTGTGCATGACATGGAAGCTTACCACACTGGCTTCGCCATTGGGATAGGGGCATTTCTGCTTGGAGCTTATCGAGTCACAGCAATACGAATGAATTTGATAATTGATTGCCTTGTGAGTTTTACGGGTAAACTTCGAGTGCATTCCAATTATTATTTGGTCTGTTAGTTATAGGAATATTTACAATTAAATACTCCAAGTTGTAGAACCTGTTACTAGTGTATTCCCCTGTTTCAGAGTAAAGATTAAAGGCTAGGAGACCAAATTCCTTAGGCTGTCCCTAAATTGAAGACGACGTCGACGTTTAACGTCTAGCGTTTGACGCTATTAAAGCTCGTTGAATCTCCAAGAACATCAAATGACGACTTTCGTTGGCAGCCAGTCAGCTTCGAGGGAAAGGTTTCGATTTCTTATATATATAAATATGTATAAATAAAAAAACATGAAACCCACGTTCTGAATTCTGCTTAGTCAATAAGCGGGTTGTATTTCAACCTTTCATATACATTATAAGCTCTTTTAACATAAAAAATGTTGTAATATCAATACGAAAATCTATGCCACATCGGTGACCAGAACAAACTGCGCCTTTGAGGCAAAGTTAGCAGTTGCATCTAGAATAGCCTCTCTTTAAAAGGTACGATTTAATTGTCCTTTTAACCTTTTCAAATCAGTCTTATGATCTTTCCTTAAAAGAATGTGTTAACCATAGATATTGATGATAAAAATCCATGCAGGAGGTATATTTCCCAAAGAGAAAAGTAAAAAACGTTTAGTCAATGGGCACTATGGACGCGGGAGGCCTAGAAAAATGTCAATAACAGATCTTATCTACCGCAATTCTCTGTATATAAAATGCAATATGGACAATCCATTCAATGCTTCTAATAAAAAGTAGCATATTACTGAGTGTGTTTTTCCATGAAAAATTGTTGTTATGAAATTCAGATATAGGTCATGTGCAACGGTTCATCATAGTTTATATCATGCATCGAACTAGGAATAAAAAGGCGTTACTCTGAAATTCGGTAACGTGGTTACAGTTTAAGAGAGTTTTAAGGGTTCTTCAAAGGGAAACAACAAAAATTCATTCAGTTCTAGGCGTCAAAAATTCGGACATCAAAAACAGCCGAAAATAAATTTCAGGGTTACGGAAAGGCCCAACAAGATAGAATTCGTTTACTGTAAATTAAGACTTCAATCAGTTTAATTTTATTGTCTATGTCTTTTACATCGATGCCCAGATTTATTAAATACTCTTACTGTGCATCGTTTGGAACAAGGTGAAAGAAGCCTGCATGTTTCGTCTTGGTTTGCAGTAATAAAATCAAATTTGTTTCCGCAACATTTTTTTCGAAGTTGTGGCCTGTTATTCAATTTTCTTCAGGACCCGTTGCTTAGGCAATTATGAGTATGTGAAAAATTGAATGATGTTGTGGGACAGCACAAAAATTTGTCCAGTTCCTTAACATTGGCAGCATTATCCTAAGTTTCACGGATCCAGAATAGCCAATCATAGAGGGGGTTGTTCCCATTTTCAATCAAAGATATTTTGAAAACTAGATTCCAAACTCAAAATGGCTGACTGTCACAAAGAGCGGAAATATCGGGCAGAGAGTGTTGAGCACTGTTAAGTCGTTTTGAAAACTAATTAGTATCTTAAACAAGCATAGGTATATGATAATTGTGAATGTTGCTAAATTTAAATGCATTGATTTTCATTATTGAGTATTTCAATATAATATAATTTATTCAATTTTTACGATTCAAGAATAACTTATTTCCTCCCCACAGGTACCGGTATTCTTAATGAAAACGAAGAGACATAAAAACTGTTTTGAAGTCCAAAGATCTTTTTATAGGCGAGTTACCATGCTGCTCAATGGGATATTCCGATGACAATCTATCAAAGTTTAAAAATCCAGGGCGTTTTTCTTTCGTTATTGGTGTAAACCACATCCCAAAAGCATGCTGTGTTGGAAAGTTATGAATTTTTAAACAAAAATTCATTTCGCAGTGATTAATTGCATTATGGGAATTCTGTGGTGTCAAACAGACAGACTGACCTTCATTCTCTAAAAATTATAGGGTCCACCTACAGTGAATTCCATGCAATGTTTCACTGATGTCAAGTTTGAATATCATATTAAACACTTCCAATTTAAAGAACATCGGAAGATTTTGGAAGCCATCGCCACGTATTGTATCATTTCGTCACCTTGAAGCAATCGGAGGTCTTTTCTTGACAAGGAAAGCCTATCTTCAAACAGGAATATCTTGAGTAATGTATGGGTGCGGTTTAAAGTGCATGTGATAGAATATTATTATCTTTTATTTAGGATCCTCTAAACTTGGCTCTGGAATATTCCTTTAAGTTCACATAGGATGGAGCCAATCGCGTGAAGAGCGCCTTCTGCGCCCTGAGGTTCATTGGACAGTGCGCTTATTAAGTAGTTAAATAATAAGAGGTTTGCTCTAGGAGAGCAAGCATTAGTTAGTGTCAAAATGAAACATATTAGGCCTATGCGGGTAAGACGCGCACAATGTGGGACTGATAAAATGGCATTAGTTGAAACTCGTGCTTACGTTCTAGTCAAGTTGCCAATGGAAGAGTCACTTCCGCTCAAAATTACGCTCGGTGGATATTCATTTTTTGTAACAGTGTAAATACAGGAGATTGGAATTAAGTTTTCCTGATAACCTATCATTGTTTTCAATTGCTTTTCTGTTTAGGCCAATAATTGAACCTACCCTCAAATGGAATTGATCATGAAGATAATGTATAGCAGAACGTTTTCCAAGTAATAGAGAATGAGATTCACTTGACAGTCATTTGACGGGAATTACCTAACTGAGAAAACTGGTCATTCGTTACGCAGTACCACCGTACGTAAATGGAAGTGCAAATAATTTTCAAGGAGAGTTGCTTTAAAAAGATATCTTTGATCTTATATACTTTTTTACTAAAGTAATGAGAAACTCTGAGACAAAGTCATCAGGCGCTGTTCAGATTAGTGAAAGCAGTTACTGGATACCTTGGATGGCTCGTTACTGTATACCGCAAATATATTCCACTTTAGGAACATGGTCAAAAGTTCTCTTGGTATTGAGAAGTCATTGTCAATTTTTGGTTAAAATAGTCTAAGAAGAGTTTGTAAAACTACGCATTTAACACACCACTTGTATCAAATTATCGAACTTTTGGTGTATTTATTGGTTACATATGTTATCTACTACTTAACATTTCAAATAACTTGTATACATGTCAGAATTACGTCTTCCAGTTGATAAATATCTGAACCAAATTTAAGTAACGCTGTGGCTCCACGATAAAAATGCATATACAAAGTGCTTACCGTCTAGACTGGTTTCTATGGCAATGTATGAAACGAGCACTGAAAACGAAACGGTTCAATACCCCAAGACGAGGTAAAAGAAAAAGTGCATTGCTTCTTCTGGATAAACCATATCTTCCCGAACAATGCCCTCGGTATAAATACCTTTCGATCAGGTTCTTCAATTTTTCCTTTAAACCTCATGTGTGTTTTCGAATGACATTGCGTTTGGTTGACCTCACCGTGTTGAAAATATGCAAGAGAACGTGCATGTGTCGAGTGCGCTACACATTCCCTCTTACACATTACTGCCTCACTTTGAACAACGGTACGTTTGTATACTCAAGTGCAACCGCTCTAACGAATATCTGATACATGGCAGCTTACTGTGTTGAAAAGGTAGGATGTGTTCATAGCAGAATTTATAAAAGATTCTAAGCGAGATGGATTACAATGCCTCACTGCTTGCCTACTGCAAATAGGAGTACAGGCAGACATTTCTTGATACTGATCTGTAAGGTACTTTGCAGAGTATGCACATTTTCTTTGCTTGAAGGCCATCCTTCGACTTTATAGAAATGTTGCTCTACACAAGTATTCTTATACTTTACCGGACAAGTAGTGACATAGGAAAAGACTAAGAGTAATGCATGTTTAAGATGAGTGAAAGGATTATGACCTACTAGAAGAACGTGTCTTTGCATGCGCAAGGATATATCACTGTTTGTAATAGATTTTACGTTTTATCCGACGGTCTGTTAATTTACAGACATGACAGTATTAATACGTTAAAAAATATTTACACTATGCCATAAGATATATACATTATATACAAAACTTAGATGTTTGAGAACGAAATAAACTACCGTATAATTCACTAGCATATGTATAATTAACAAATTTATGATAACATTTGGATAAACAGCCCTTTCCACTCAGCTTACCCAAACTATGCTAAAATTTTTCAAATGGGTAGTTGGGTCCACGTTGCAACTCACTTTCAAACTGTACTCCATTTTATACATTCTACGAAGCAACAGAGACAGGTTTACGAAACACCTATACGCCTTAATTAGATTTCAATAGATTAGAATAGAAACTAACATTCTGTGACGTACCTACTTAAGGGCTGATTCGGGCTGTTGCAAAACAGGGGCTGCCGAGAGAATCAAAGGTGATTTTGTTTTTCAGAGAAAAGAAAACACAAGTTAAGAACAATACAATATCCCTACGAATATGGTCATGGTGCAAGATCATGGGCTTTTTATCTTTTGTCTTTTTTAGTATGTCTGTGTGTATTGCTGAGGGCTTCAGGGAAGATTAGATTTAAGTTGAATTACCCATTTACCCTAATAAATGGTCAGCAAATAATGACATTAAATGGGCCCTTTGTACATTAACGTTTCGTTGGCTGATCCAACATTTCTTGAAAGCGTTAATTTTCAAAATATCATTGATGTGTTAATGGTAAACAAATTTCCAAGGAAAGGAGGGGGTGGCTCCTGATCTCCTTACTGCCCATACGACCATTTCTTGGTTGGCTTAAGCGGGATGATACCCTTGCCTCTAGATGGACTAGATGGACCATACTGGTCACGGGGCCATTTGGGCCAGGGAACCGTTACCCCTGGTCCATCGTTAAACTCTGGAACTTACCCCTGGCCCAGTGTTAAACTTTGGAACTTTTCGATTAAATTTAAATTGTCTGATACACGTTTAACATTGCAGCTCCAAAATTCTGACGATTAAGTTTCCTTATTTTCAGCTGTGGGCATTGCACGCAAACTCAGACTGATCTTCCATAGTTCAAAATAGTGCTGTGGCGCTCTCAGCAACACACAAGTGAGCTTTGTTTACCTTTGTATTGGAAGGTCCGAATATGTCGATGTTAATATTACGTGATTTATTCTTGTGCTGGATATGCGTAGAATGTTACAAAAGTGCTCTAAAATCTAATATTTGTGTTCCATTACTACTCGAATGTTACACTGGAAGGACGCGTTCAAAGAAAGTCGGAAATCCTGCAAAGTACCCCTTAACATTTTTTTCTTTCGAAGCGACTTTCAAATTGAATCGACTGATGTCCACAATTTGTAGGCCTATGTATTCCACAGAAATAGAAACACTACTTGTTGATGCACAGGAGCTGAAGGAAGAGCTAACGCATTAAACTTTTAAACCTTGTGAACAAATGGCCTGTAACATTTCAAGAGACCGTATATCACTGTCTGTGACTTGAAGCGAATCAGTTCATGAATGCATTCCTCCGATGAGGTCACTTCAAGATTTACTTAATTCAGACATCTGTACCTTTCTTGTGCTGTTCCTTCTTGTTGTCTTCATGGTCATGCACAACCGTTCTCCCATTCTCATTAATGATGACATTTCCGGCTAGCAAGGGCGAAGCTTCCTCCTTGGCTGCGCCATTGGCCGGCGATGGTGAGTTATCGCCAGATGTAATCAACATTTCGTAGCTGTTCTCAGGGGTAGAATTGGTGTTGACTTTACCATTTCCGAGGGTCTGACACCCAGTGCTGTTTGGTCGGTTGTTATTCATAACGGGGCTTCTTTGAACCACGTGACCATCACGAGGAGGATGAACTGTTGTTACAAGTGTCTGGTCGTCACAGTGGGATAATGTTGTGTTTGCTGCGCGATAGTCACTTCTTCGTTGGGGGCAGGGAGCGAATCCAAACCACCGTTCCCACTTTCTTGAGAGAACTGCTTTAACCTAAAGAAAAACAAAAACAAAAACAAAAACGTCAAACGAAACCTCAGTTAAGCCTCATTCATTGATTTACATAATGTGTTACTGTTACATTCCTTTGGCAAAGTAGCCTCTTCCTTGCACTACTTCTTCTCCAAAAGCGAACTGATATATTAAACAAAAGCTGTTCAAAATGATACACTGACGACTAACTTGATCATCCATGCACATGCTTCCTTGAAAGATAAGATGCAATCAATAAAGGGTGCTTTCACACCAGATTCGGATCTTATTTCCCGATCTTATCAGGAGATCATATTAGCAGCGAATCGTAACATGCGTTGATCCTGGGTACATTGTCTCGTACTCTAATCTATCTCAAGTTTGCCGACCACCTGTGGAAGCTGTAAAAAAACTTTTCCAATGCTTGAACAATAGGAACAGACAGAAGTGCTATTAATCCTAAGTCAACGTAACGTTGATGCCTTAACTACGTTATACATACTTGAATGGTTTCTCAGAATCAGATCCGCCAGCCTCTTGCCAAGATCAAAACAGAATGTCTATATTCTAATCTGAGCTTCACTCACAGTACAACTTTGATCTCCGAGCACAGGATCCAACCCCGAGCAGGAGATCCGATCCGAGTCCAATGTAAATGCACCCAGAGTGATCCATGCGACAGTGAGAGCAAACAGCTGGCTTTTGTGTAGTTTTCATCCTGAGACGTTTAGAAAACACCCGTGTGCATGTGTGCACTTCATCGACCCATTTTAACATAACATATACATGGTACATGGTTAGCGATGAACTGCGCCTGCTGAGGGGGACTGTCTCTGGGAACGGTCACTGTTGATCAGGGTAATATTTGTGAAGCGCTTTGAGACTTTTGTGATAAAGCGATATATAAGAACCAAATAATCAAAAGTAATAATTTGAAGAACACGGGGAAGCGCCAGGCGGTCTCTGGAGGCGGGAGGTCTATTGGTTCACCATTGAATATTTGAACACTACACACATTTAGAGTACAATGTTGATTTTCGTAAAACCGGATTTCTATATTTTTAGAGAAAATTTTGGGCACGTATGAAGTTATCTTTCTACTAAATCCAAGAAGGGGAATCTCACTAAGTAAACAAATTACTTCGAGTTAATTATGAAGGTCGATGTTACTCACTGCTATCCTACGGGAAGTAATGATCGACTCTCGCTAAACCATCGTGAAAAGTTGCGCTTTTAAGAAATGCGAAGTATTGTTATACTTCATTGTACATTCCAAAAGTTAAAAAAAAGTATGCATAGCAATAGTATCCAGTTGCATACAGTAGAAGCCGTAAATGTACGAAACAAAAGATCCAATGAAATGAGTTTGCACTAATTCGTCATGAGTGATGTAAAATATGAAATTGATGCCATTTTCAAAAGGAGTGGTTAACTACTCCTTCTTGCTCCGTTTCCTAATCTTCAGTATGAAAGAAGGAATGGAGGAATCTGACATCCGTGAGAGTAAAATCATGAATAGGTGGACCGGCGCCATCCAGAACGAGAAAGTTTATCGTGTCCACTGACCACTTTGATAAGAAAATGCCCAGACGGTGCCGATGTTCTCCGAGTGGAGGTCCGACCACTTACCGACGACACCTCATAATGGGGGTTTGGAACACATAATTCCACTAGCCGTTTTGTGAAGGATAACCAATTACCCAACTTTGCCGAGTACGCGCCGCAAAGCGCGTAGAAAAATCCACTGCTACTTTTACTATTTCAAAATTGAGCTAAGGTTATCGATGTTTAGCGGCGCACGTGAAAGGATGGGTCATAAAAGACACTTTTGGTATTTTATCCGGGAAAATCGGTTATCTTGATCATTGCCTGGAATATAGACCTACTGGTGAATCTAGTTGGAAAATTGCTACAAAATTGAGAAGCTCGACTACAGTCAGTGTGAATTTTCGTGAATTACCAGTCTCCTTAGATTTTTGTTCATTTCGTTAGATTTGTTATGAATTTTCATAAATTTGGTTAAATTTCTATAAGCTTCCAAATTTTTTCAAAGATTCTTAAAGCCTAAAGTAGGTGGTCCAGCGTTTTGTTTTTCAACTGTACAGCGTGTTAGTCTGCATATGACTGTGTTTGTATGTTTTTTTTTTTCTGGCAAAAAGGTATCCGTGCCAGGTTAAGTTGCTTGTGCCATACTTCTTTAGTGGCATATGAAGGGGATGATTAAACGTACCTCAATCAGGATGTTAATAGGTTTTTCGTCTGATTTTCTACATATTTTTCTTTGAAAAGTACCTGGAATTTGTGGCCACCAGTTTGGTTTCTGTCTGCAACAGAATTCCCCCTGTTTTTCGTGACAGGGGAGTACTGGTACCGTGTTGGGGGCATACTGGAGGAGAAACAGTCGGAAACATTTCTACTTATTACATCGTTTTTTTGAAAAAAAGTCTACACGAGAGTTGTGTTTAACTCCTAAAGCCTTGAAAATCTTAGGATGAATAGAGAGTCCTCTTCCGTCTGCATACAAAGGATGTGTCTTGCCATGTCCTCCGTTACAAAAGAGTGCACATATGAACTCCTAATTGGTCCCATATTCTCCCCTAGTGAAAAAAATTATTTAAGGCTCTTCCTGATGGATGGCGAAACTCAGTCCGCAGACAAGGCTTCTAAGCGAAGGTGACTTTCACTCGATAATGAAGGTATCAATATGAAATTTTTCGAAGAGTTTATTACATCTTTACAGGAGAGATCTTTCTAAGCTGTACGAAATAATTGAATAAAAAAGTACTTGTAGCACAGTATAAAGGCAAATAGCCCCCCCCCACCGTTGCTCTCTTTTTTATTTCATGTTATCTCATGTTATGTTACGTTACGTAACGTTATGTTATGTTATGTTATGTTATATTTTGCTTTTTATTGTGAGTTTTCTTAGTTGGAACATTTCTTTTACCTTTACCCAATGAAAACAAAACGGGCTAACAATGAACGTTGGCCTTCCAAAATGCGCCATATAGCTATTACAGAATGAGCTTTGAGCTTCAGATTGGCCAGATAGTTTCGTATTGCTTCTTTTTATGGCCATTTGGTAAACTTGGAATGTTAATAGTAATTTTTCTAAACCAGGTATCTTAATTTTTTCTATTATTTCTACTTTCAATGTCATATATACGTTGTGTTATTTTTCAAAGGAGACTCAGTGAAACGTTCGAACGTGGCGTACAAAAAGTGTAACCTAGTTATCAATGTAAGGACTCAAAAACTTGACCTTACTTTTTTGTTTTGGGAGAGTTTAGAATAAAAATTTTTACTGTGTAAATATAATTTTATTGTGCATGCCGTATTGATCCCGTTGAAAATATTTTAGATTTCCGACCCCAAAATATTGGACTTTCGTGGGGTAGGAGCGTATGTCAATTTCTAACGCCCGAGGCTATGTCTAAAGCAAAGCCAGGGTCCTCTTTCCACTCTTCTTTCGAAGAGTTACACGCCTGATTAGATAGGAAGAAAACAATGTCTTAAAGTTTAACTCTGCCTTGGCTTGGATGGAAAGGCATGAATGGAACTCGATACAGCGACTTCCTGTTCCATGGTTGTGTGCCTGAACAACTTACTCATGTCTTTGTTCTAGTTCTGGCTTGTGTTAATCAATTATTTATCATTCACACTATTGCATGTCATGATGTGAACAATGGGTGTACTAATAGAGAGTGGAAGAGAGATTTTAAGTAGTTTTAGCGAGACCAATACCTCATGTTGTGTCTAATTATTTATAGGAATTTTCATACCTTTTGTACTCCATATTTCACTTTTATCTGGTTTTTCAATCACTTCATGATCACCTAAGTATTAAAATAATATTCAAAAAAGTTTTTTTTTTTATTGATACTGTATGATACATGTAGGAAGTTTATGGATACCCTTCAGTCTTGGCATTGTGGATGAGTTCAATATGGAATGAAAAAAGTTTTTGGTGAAGGTCAAAGATCATTTGAGGTCATGCATGTACTGGTCAAATGCTAAAAGCCATGTGATGGATGTCTCTCATATAGTAACCTTGTTGTTTGTGATGGAGGTGTACAGTACAACCTTATTGTTTGTGATGGAGGTGTACATGTGTACAACCTTATTGTTTGTGATGGAGGTGTAGCCTAAATCCTTATTGTTTGTGATGGAGGTGTACAGTGTACAACCTTATTGTCTGTGATGGAGGTGTACATGTGTACAACCTTATTTTTTGTGATGGAGGTGTACAACTGTATAACCTTATTTTTTGTGATGGAGGTGTAGCCTAAATCTTTATTGTTTGTGATGTGGAAGTGTACAGTGTACAACCTTATTGTCTGTGATGGAGGTGTACTTTGTGTACAACCTTATTGTTTGTGATGGAGGTGTACATCCTTACTGTTTGTGATGGAGGTTTACAGTGTACAACCTTATTGTTGTGATGGAGGTGTACAGTGTACAATTACCTTATTGTTTGTGATGGAGGTGTAAATTGGACAACCTTATCATTTGATTATGGAGGTGTAAGGTTTACATGCAGTAACCTTATTTTCTGTGATGGAGGTGCACAATCCCATTGTGAATGACCTATTTTATTGTGCCGTATATATTGTTGTTGAATATCATTTGTAGTAGGTCTGAGCTATTCCACAAAGATCTACATGTACTCTTAGTGTTAAGCATAATTACTGGAACATATATTTAGGCGATGATAAATCAAAATAAGAATGATCATACTATAACATTTTGTGGAATGGAGCCTTGAACGTACAGTAAAATATTTCGTATACATGAAGTGATGGTGGTGTGTAATGAATTGATGAAAACGTCATTGCATTTTTGTGTCCTGGTTTGTGATTACATCATGGCTGTATATAAACATACCTAACATACCTAACATACCTCTTTTCTTTGTTTCTCAGCTCGTTTCATTGCACCAAAGAAGACACACAAATTGCAGGCTGCTAAGTTAAAGAAGGTAATTAACATGGCAACTTTTTGTTGCTTATTTTGAAAACAAAAGTTGGGAGCAAACTTGTTCAAGAAAAAGAGAGGAGAGCTCCACATATGTTCACGATGCTTTTAGCTGATTGGAAGTATGCATGAAACAAAATTACCCATTAGCTGTGGGTTGCATC
Organism: Actinopyga echinites; assembly: GCA_010015985.2. Classification (NCBI taxonomy): domain Eukaryota; kingdom Metazoa; phylum Echinodermata; class Holothuroidea; order Aspidochirotida; family Holothuriidae; genus Actinopyga; species Actinopyga echinites. The sequence continues at coordinate 16,663 of JAAAJZ020557828.1, forward strand.
ATGAACCTGCCTTTTGGGTGTGTATGTGTGTGCTTGTGTGTATGTATATGTGTGTGATGCCAAGCTTGTAACCAACATATCTCAAGAATGGTAAGAGTGACAGTTTTGATATTTGGCATGTTGGTAGCCCTTATTG
>JAAAJZ020558936.1:0-11518 GCA_010015985.2 Actinopyga echinites
ATATGCAGGGTTATTTTGTTAACAGCATCAGTATGTGCAGTTCTTTCACATCCACTGAGTCCATGGGCGTTTGGAGCTGTCGGCAACATCCTTGTCTTCAAACGGAATTTAATTGATCTTCTGGGGAGCCTGCCTGGAGGAAAAGTCAATGGGTTTGAAAAGGCGGGATAGTTAATTATGAGACTGATTTCAGGACAAGGTTATTTCAAGATTTGAAGACAAACCTCCAGTCAAATGGTCACTCCCTGATTGAACTAATTTAAGTGTATTACTGTAATGAGCATAATTTTCAGTTTGATTTGGTAGTGGGTATACAGTTCATGTTTGTTATTTATTTTGTCCGATCCGGTTTGAGTTCTCTTTTTGTTTGGCCGTGCCCTTTTCTGTGCACGTAAAAAGCTCACTCCCTGATTAAACTAAGTGCATGTGCTGGAAATTTAAAGACATTTGAAGGAATTTCACTCACTTAGTTCTGTACTGAAGGTCAAACCTTTTAATTCTTGACTGTCACATGTTACACAGCTGTACAACATGTGGCTCATCACAAAACCAACCAGAATCACTACTGCCATCACATGATCCCCAGGGTCCATAGTCTGTGGACGGTGAAGGCATCACAGTTCAATTTCGTTCATTTAAGGCGTTTGCTGATAGTGAATGCAAAGGAAAATTTGAAAAACAAAAGATATTTGAAAAACAAATATGAATTTAATAACATCTTCCAAATCTTAAAAACTGTGGACCTACTGGATCAAGGGAGACTGGATTTACATTGGGGACAGTATTCCATGTTACACCGGCCTGAAAGCTACGGGGTCCAACAGATCCAATGACAATAATGACGTTGTACTACAGTAATCTAATTTAAAAGACTAGAATACACTATTCTAGAATGGGTATTCTTTGGCGTGGAACCTAATCTGGAGCGATCGGTCCATTAAGGGAACCTTGGCCATGTACTTCTGCCGACTCAGGATAACAGCTATACGTTGAAGGGTTCATATCAAAGCACCACATACAAATATTCCTAGTTGACAGCTGTACTGGTTCTTTTTTTGGTTATTCTTCCTTTTGCTTTTCTTACCATGTGCCACATAATGCCATGTTTCCAACTTCGTTCTCTTACACATATATAGATCCTTTAAAATGCGCATGGGGTTGTTTTTGTCATTGGGGAGCAATGCAAAGTTGGAAACTAATATTTTGTGACAACATACACCACACCGTTGATTAGGTATTGTAATAGATAAATGTCACAATCATCTCTTGCATATCTAATCACAATATGGCTCTCCGCTTGTACTACCATAGACATTGTCTTCTGTCAAGTACTTATCTGCGTTATCCGTCGTTGTCTTTACAGGAGAGCTGGTTCTTGGCATTCTTCAATTCGTGCGGGACAAGTATTTCTGTCACCGAGCCCTACTGTAAGTACATGCACTATGAACCATTGAGAGCGAGCACTAGCACCCAGACACTGGCCGATTGAGGAGATCACCGAAAAGTTATATCGTGGTGGAGCAATTGACTTGCAGAAGAAAGGAAAAGAGAAAATTAGACTCCTACTGAAAAAGAAAATATCTTGGTGGAAGTGCAAAACATGAAAACACTGATCAATCGTTCTGACAACACGTTGATATTTTACAAGTACACCGTCTAGATAATTGGACATGATGTTGAAACAAAGGCAGGAACTTTAAGTGTGTTCTATTCAAAAATGAGTTATCAATTTTAACAAATGCTCCAAAAAAGGACTGACAAAGACTGATGTTAAGTTCATAGATCTCTTCGTAGGCCAATTACCAGGGTGCCTTGCTGTACGACAACACTCTACGTTGCAACGTAATAAGCGCGTTCGTTTTCAAAGCACACATTTCGTATGAGTCAGACAACGGCGAAAAAACATTCATAAGGAAATTTAGTGTGTACGTTTGACGCCCCGCCGTTCTAAAAATGCTTTAATTTGTCATTAACTTCATCTTTTTCAGTATCTTAGACAAACATTGTGAACATTGCACCAGATGCAATACTTGAGGGAAAGAGAGCTTTTCAGGAACCTGAAAAAGATATCCCCGAAAGAACTCTAGGGCAGTCTTTGCAGTTATAGCACTAGCTTTGACAAACATCACTCGTGAAAAAGTCTATATAATTGCATTTTCCTGTAAATTGTTAACTTTGTCCTCTATCAAGAGAATGGAAAAGATCTTTGTCTAGTTGAATTGTAAATTTTAACATCAGTAACCAAGTTTCACTTTGTTATGTATCACGCTATTTGTAAGAAATCTTGATACTGTGAAAATGTAATTAACAGGATCTACTACCTGTTAGCGACTTCATAATATAAATGGTGTTTTAAATATGTATATGTTATTGTAGTCTTTCATTTTTGTTGAATCAATTTGAACAAAGGAAAAAAACACTTAGAGCAATTTTCACTTTACATTTCCGTACTGCTTTCTACGTGATTAGGCAACTAATTGACTGAAATGCTCTCTGGGGTAATTGGGTTTTCAGTTTTAAATTATTAATTGCACCAGGATGCCGCGGAGAGAAACATTTTTATCTTAAATATGTCATACTCAAAAAACAAGTCATTTTCAATCATAGGCAGTGATGATTTTGTTAGGTTACTGTCGTAAGAGTAGTTGCAAAAACGCAAAATTAATAATCTGTAATAGCCCCAAGGTTTGAGACATTGCTTCGTTCAGACTTGTATATTCATGATATTCCAAGATGCTGGACTTTTTATTGTCCTGCTATTACGTGATTCTTCTTCTCTGTTTGTGGTTTTATGACTTGTTTCAATGAAACCTTTTCCTTTATCGAGTCAAAACCTAAAGATATAGAGAAAAGAAAATCGTTCTAAGAAAGACTGTCAAGACGCAAGTGACTAAAAGGCAGACCGTGTCGCAAATTTCATGTGGCGAGGGTTATGATATTGCCTGACAAGACGGAGTTTTTAGTCCAGGATTAGTCGGGATTAGTGTTAAGTTAGTCAGCCATAGTACTGAATTTACCTTTTCAGGTAGACACTTCGGGCAAAAATGAAAGGAAAGCAATAAATGATGAAAATTCCTCAAACGACCGTGTGTAAAAATGGCAATTTTTAATTGCTTTGTTAATTTTACTTTAGTGTCCCTCGGATACCCAAATGTTTTCTGATACTTTTGCCTCAGTATGCACCTAGGAAGTTATTTGGATGCAGATTTACCTGACCTCTCCACCCCTTCCCCCGGCTCGTACTGATATGCCTCCATCTGAACAGCTATTCTGCTCGTGATCTTTTTTCATTATGCAAGTATTATCATTATTGTACATTGGATATGCTGATTAACTCTTTGCTGAACTGATAGTGTTTCTGGAAGAAGGATGCGCGGTAAAGTTGCACTGTTAAAACGTTATAAATTTTACACGGAAACATTTTTCACCGGTAATGCCAAGGAATTGTCTTGAATTTTCATTCAACTGGAAAGGTAAAAACAGTTCAAACCGTCGACAGTAAAATTATATTTTACTGTAAAAATTAAGCAACTTAAAACGTTTGTACAGAATCACCGTCTTATCATTGTAATTTACTCTTTCATTATGGATTCACTCCGTGTTAATAACCGTTATAAATTCACTCACCAAGCAACGGAAAACGTCTACACCACAACTTAAGTTTAGTTGACTTGCTTTACCCAAGGTATATCCAAAAATCTTGTCCAAGTGCCCTCTGCTACAATTAAATCAGATTCTTCTTTGATTAATCTCTCTGACCATGACTGGAACTGCTTTTACCTATTACCCCGGCTCACTGGCGTACTGAGTCAAAAATCTCCCACTTCCAGTTCTAATTTCTACACAGGGTTGTTCCTATCAAAAGGCTTTTGTTTTTAATGGGTAAATCGATGCCCCATGTGTTCGTTTTGCTCCTTTGAAGAAGAATCTTTAGAACATCTTTTTAGCATTGCATTGACATTGAGAGCAAACTTCTAAGCCGTCAATTCTTTTTTTTTTCTAAGGGAGACTTTTTCTTTTATTTTGGGAAAGTCACTGTACATCCATATGATTTTTTAATTTTACTTTATATTTAATTGCAAAATAAATGGGTGTAAGCCTCGTTTCGATAACTTTATGTTTACAAATTTAGGCTTACGTTAGCAGTCAAAGTACATATTTCAGTTCCTGACTCGAACATAAGAAAAGGAAAAGTTACTGACAACGAGTTGTTCGATGCTTTTCAATTTTGTCCTGGGCTTTCCTGGGGTCGATGCGCACTGTCTCGGAAGAATTTTTATGATAATATTTTTACCCTAATCCCTAACCTAATCCTCAACCCTAAGTAAGAATACAATCGATAATACAATAGCATCAGCCAGTCAGAAAATATCTTACGAGACAGTGCGCATCAGCTGCTTTTCCGACCATGAAAAATCTCTCTCAATCGCTCTCACCTTTACCTATTTAAGGACATTAATTTATAAAATATTTCTATTACCCATTAACTATGCAAACGATGATTCTTTGATGTGTTGCTGTTTTCATTTCTTGAAATCTTGCGACAGTAGTAAAGTTGTAGTTTTTGTCATTCGACAGCAATGCAAATATGTAACTGTCGTTATAGGCCTATGTCAAACATATCGTGTAAACACAACAAGTAAATGGATGAATGAAAAAAAAAAGTTTCCGGTTGCCTTCTCACTGATATAAACAATGGGGAAATAAGTTTATATACTTCTAACTCCTAAAACACCAAGGTATCTCCAAAAGTTTTTTTTCCATCTTTTATTTATGTCGAAATCAAAATCTCATGAACATTTGGCTATATACATACAACACATTATCAATATAAAAATAATGTAAAGAGCAGAGCACTTATTGACTTTCCAAATTAAATCTATATGAGAGGCAATTACAAATTTCGTTAAACTTAGTAACACGTCTACTTGGAGTACTTTTTTTGGAACAAATATGATGTTCAACCTTAAGAACAAAATTCAATTTTTTGTAAAACTGAAAAACATTAGGCTTAACATTTTGGAGTCGACAACTGAAGAGATAATATTTACAGTGAAAAATAATAAAATTCATTGGATGATCTGGAAGTAAATTGTAACCGAAGAAGAAATCCTTCTTTGAAAGAATAAACTGACGTCCGAAAAGAAATTGCTCTGTATCTAAGAGAAACGTTGACGTACAAGGACAGCTCCAAAATAAATGATCTAACGTTTCGACTTCGGCATTACAAAAGTTGCACAAAGGGCTATTTACTTTTTTCATTAAAAATAAGAGCTTGTTCGTACCCAGAATCCTATGAAGAAATCGAAACTGGAAAAAAATTATTTTAGTCTCAGATAACGTCAGCGAAGGGATTTTAAAAATAATCCTCCACTCATCGTCTGTAAAATTAAACTCCAAGCTCCATTTATCTAAAGATCTTGGGGGAAGCACAACACTGGAAATCAGTTTGGAATAAGCTAACTTTGAGCTAGGAGTTCTGGCATTAACTTCATCCACATTTTGACCAACCTCTGCAAATAAATTACTCTTCCACTTCCTAGGGATTGCAGCGATTAGCCCAAAATAATCAGTAAAGGGGAACCTATTCACATGGAACTTCTCACAAAAGGACTGAAAAGTTAGAGGTGAGTTATTATCCCTAAAAACATCCCGAACATAAATCACCCCTGCCTCAAACAACTTATCATTAAAAATAATCGCCTTGTTGACTTTGATATGACTATTGTTCCACAAAATTTGTGTACCAAAATTATCTTGAGGGCAATGGAAATTCATCGCACCCCAAGCACAGCAAACATTCCTAATAAAGATATTTTTAATACAACCCAAATCACTACTTGTAAAATTACAGTCAAAAAGAAACTTGCCCCCATAATTACGCAGATAGTGATCGAAGAACAATTTCCAAATTCCATTACAATCATCCCTATACCTTTTGACCCAAGAAATTTTAAGAGCGGAAATGAAACTTCTAACATGAGTAACTTTTAAACCTCCATTTTCAAAAGAGTTATACATAGTGTTTCTCTTAACCTTGTCTGGGTTTCCGGACCAAATAAAATCAAAAATGCAACTCTGAATATCATGAATGAAATTATCAGGTGGGTCAGGCAAAACTTGGAATAAAAAGACTAACTGCGAAAGTGCGAAGGATTTTACAATTACGTTCTTTCCTATAGGGGTCAAATCTCTTATCGACCAGGCATTCAGAATATTTTTAAGCCTGGAGTTTCTGGAGGTAATTTAGCCTAAAGAGATCGTCACCGTTATGATTAAAGGTAATTCCAAGAAACTTAATTGGACCAGGGGAAGGTGTAATACCGATTTCAGGAAGGAAGGCGGGATGATTCGAAATAAAAGGACCTAGAGGAAACAAGTGAGATTTGCCCAAATTAATCTTTAGTCCAGATGCATACTCGAAAGCATGCAAAATCTTCAGCATTTCTGAAACAGATTCACGGCTGCCCTCAGTAAAGAGGGCAGTGTCATCAGCGTATTGAAGGATCTTAATTTCCCTGTTCAAGATATTAATACCCTTAAAGTTATGATTAAGAATAACATGCCTAGCTAAAACTTCACCACAAAGGATAAATAGGTAAGGGCTTAAGGGGCACCCTTGCCGGACACCTCTCCTTATATCAAAAAAGCCAGTAGAAAAACCATTATTGCATACACAAGCAGAACAACCGTTATAAAAAGTTCGGATCCAATTCTTAAAGCCATCCCCAAAATTAAAATAATCAAGAGTTTTGTGAATAAAGTTCCAGTCAATAGAGTCAAATGCCTTTTCAAAATCAATGAAGAAAATAAAACCTGGGATATTATTAAGGTTAGTGTAGTCGACCAAATCCAAAACAAAGCGAATATTTTCACCGATAAACCGATTCTGAAGAAAGCCTGTCTGATTACTACTAATAAGATTACTTAAAATACCCTTTAAACGTGTAGCTAAAGCCCTTGCAGCAATCTTGTAATCTGTGTTTAAAAGTGAGATAGGCCGGTAATTGTTTAGAGATGACGGGTCTTTTTCTTGCTTCAAAATTAAAGTAATAATGCTACGACATTGATCATCAGACAGCTTGCGGTTATCAAATGCATGGTTCAGCGAAGAGACAACAAAAGTTTTAATAGTGGGCCAAAAACATTTGTAAAAATCCGTAGAAAACCCGTCGCTTCCGGGTGATTTACCATTTGCCATTGAAAAGAGGGCAGTCTTACATTCCTCCTCTGAAAGATAACCATCACAGATAGAGAGGTCAATTCCAGAATGGGGGTCAGGGAGACGGTCGAAATAAGCTGATGAACTACATGGACGAGAACAGTACAGTGAGCTAAAAAAAGATCGAATTTCATCTAAGATTTTATTAGGATTGTCCAGGAGGAGACCGTCCTTATTTAAAACTTGATAAATAGTAGACATACGCCTATTTCGCCTTTCGAGGTTCAAGAAATACTTTGAATTAGACTCCCCTTCTTCAACCCACCTGGCCCTGGATCTAACGATAATACCTTCAACCTTATGCTTATAAAGAATATGTAATTTATCACGAGCATCATCCAGATCCCTTTGACAATCAGACTCACTAAAAAGATCAGATTCAAGCTTACAAATTCGGGAAATAAGAGTACGCTCATAATTACGAAGATGGGTAGCTTTTCGCTTGCTATACAAAATGGTTTTCTCACGTATCTTGAATTTCAAATTTTCCCATAAAAGCGAAGAATTCAAATTCACATTAAGTGGATCTTGCTTAAAAGAATCAATAAGCAAATTAATTGAGTCAACATAATCAGAGTCGGAAAGAAGAGAATTATTAAATTTCCAATATCCCTTCCCCCTTGGCGTGTCAGTGGGATCACAACATAAAACAATCATGCAATGGTCGGTTTGAAGAGTGGGTTGAAAGTAGCTGTCAGAAACTTTAAAAGAGAGATGACGTGAAATGATAAAAAAATCCAATCTACAATGAATATCAGCAATGCTTGAGTTCCAGGTAAAATGTTTAGTTAAGGGATTCCTTTCCCTCCAAATGTCAATGAGATCATGTGTAGCCATGAGTTTAAGACATTCAGACCTAGCATTAAAATTTGTCCTTCTAACACCCCCCTTTTTATCCAGATCCAGATTGAAAACGAAATTAAAATCTCCTCCAAAAATTATGTTATCACACTGGAAATCAGAAAGCCGGGTAGAGACATTGCCGAAAAAAGTAGCATCATCAATATTTGGTCCATACACGCACACGAGGGTCAGGATATAACCACTATGATTAATGTCAACAATAATACATCTACCATGGTCATCACAATATGTACGAGAAATATCAAAGCAAAAATCAGGTCTAAAAACAATAGCCACCCCCTTACTTGCATTAGTGCCATGGGAATAAATGATTTTTCCACCCCATTCATTAGCCCAATAAAGATTATCGGAAAAGCAGCTATGAGTTTCCTGAATGAGAATAATATCGAAATGATGCCTATGAAGATAGGCAAATTGCTGTCTTCTTATCTTGGGCTGTTTCAGGCCTCTTGCATTAAAACTAGCAATTTTAATCCCCATCTTGATAATCAATTAAATTGCCATTACGAGAACCATTTACTGTTTCAATATACTTTATAATTGAGCAAAATTTACTTACATGAAAGATGATATAGCATCCCGACGAATAATTCAGATGGATAAAGATAAAACACGAAAAAAGAAACGAATGTCTATGTCCAAAACATGGACACTGAAAAAAAGGCAAAGAAAAAAAGGTCGCTTGACCTGTACGAGTGAAATGAAAAGCATCGGATTAAAGTCTCAGGAAGGAGAGTTGGCTATTATGAAACCATAAGATCCTTGATTAATCTAAGTTTCTGGTGCGAAAATGATCATTGTTGAAAGTTGAATGGCTTGCCTGAAGAGTCTCGCCACTTCCCACCGGTAAATCTTAATTTTGTTCCTCTATCGTAAAGAGTTTTAACCTGCGAGGCCCACTTCTTCTTCTCGGCGAGATCGATACGAGTTAAGTCGTCGACGATAAAGAAGCTCTGTTCTTGCAGGGCCGTGCGTCGATTCTTCAATAAAAACAGCTTATCCTTATACGAAAGAAATCGGACTAGGATATGCGGTGGACGATCCGGCGTTCCTCTTCCATCCCTATGACACCTTTCAATCACCATCCCATTATCACCGACATTGAATAGAGGGAGCACCTTTGTCTTCACAAATTCCTCACAATCTTCACCTGTAGTCACCGCTACTCCAACAATACGCAAATTGTTGCGTCTTGACATTCTCTCTAACTTATTGATTTCTGAGTCTTTTGTTGTTACCAGGCTCTCTAAAGCAGAAATTCGGGCACACAAATCCTCATGTTGAGTTTCCTTGGCCGCCATTTTGTCAAAGAGGTCGTCAATTCGTTTTGCGTGAAATTCGATAGATTTTCCTAGTTCATTTTCCAGTTTTTGGAGGCTTTTTTGCAGATCATTGATGGCCCTTTGAAAAACGTCCTGGAAAGATTCGATGGCGGATTTCCAGTTAGATGAAGTATCTGCATCACCCTTGTTGCCTGTAGGGTCTAGATCTGCGACGCCATCTTGACTTCTTCGTAAGGTGCTGCGGGTGGCAGATCTCGAAAGTCCTTGATTTTGCGATAAGGGGGGTCTTACCCTACGAGCACCTCCTGACATGATGAACCCTGACAGCAATTAAGATAACCCTGAGCAAGTATCCTGGATGACGGTTTCCCAAATAGGAAAATTTAAGAAAAATCTCCACCTGAGGTCGAGACACACCTTTAGCTCCTCATTGTCAGGCTCGTACTCCATTCGTTTTCCTTGTTGGGGGAATATTTACAAGGGCGGATCCAGGAGTTTACAAAAGGGGAGGTTACTCAAGTCGCGTCAAGAGGTCGGACCAATGCATGGTCGACTGACCGAATGTCGACGAAGGTACGTTCGGGAGTGTAAAGAGCTCCTCTATCGGCGTGGGGACCAGAGGTACGCTTTGGGACCTTTGGCGAGATCCAGGGGCGAAGCTCTGCCACCTCTCGGGTATTTAAGGGATTATGCTCACAAGAAAGATGCATTTTACCTTCTTCCAGTTATTATGCTGGATGTGCCCTCCACGGACGTCAAAGTTAAACTCGGACTAACAGCCTGCCGGTTAACCTTTCAAAGGGGAGGAGATATGATGATTGGGAAAAATAATTTTACTCAACCAAGCTGTTACATGGAATAATTCTTGAACAGATTACCACAATGAATTTGCTTAGGCTAAAACACAGAAAATGCATTTCTGTAATGTTTTTTTTTTTATATGCAAAAGTGCAAATGAAACACGGAAATTATTTGCGATATCAGTAATATCCTGGCTGGTCAATAATTCATTAGGCTTTTTAGATGGGTGGAGGAATCATGATCGGAGTTTCCTGGGCTTTTCAAACAATCGTTTTATCCAAGCTGTCCCACAGGAAATGATTTTGGAATTACTAACTGCATTCAAGAGATGTAAGCGAAGCGCGCAGAAAAAATAGCTTTTTAGAGCATTTTCTGTAATATTCTATATCAATTTACATTCAAAAGTACCAAACAAATGCTAAAATGGACGACATCATTATCAATATAAAAAAGAAATATTTGCCAGATGGAGGTCACCCCTTCGCTACGCGCCTGCGGGTCACTTTGTGAGGGCGTCGCCCGTACACGCGAGCCCAGAGGACGCGAAGCCTCGCCAGGTTCTGAGGTAAGGAATCTTCCCCATACAGGAAATTTTTGAAATTAAACGCTATTAAATGCGATTTGCTAAAATCATGATGCAATCAAAATAAGTACACAATGAACCTTTTTCTATGAAATTGTGTATCGTTATGCAGTGTGTGACCATTCTGCAATTTGGGAACATGTTAGCCAGTGAAAATAATGTATTTGTCAAAACTTCCAAGACACAGGGGGTCTGGAGGTCCTCTCCCAAGAAATTTTTGAAATCAAACACTATCAGATGCATGTTCCTGGCATCTGGCAATTTGTCTAAGTTAAGTGAACCTATATATTTTTATGGGTTCGGCATTATTAAACAGTGTGTGACTGCTTTGCGATTTCGGAATAAGTATGATCATGTATCTGTCAAAATGGCCAAGACACTTAGGGTTCTCGCCCTTAGAAGATTTTGAAATTTAACGTTGTTTGATGAGATTTATATGTCAGTCAAGAAAAATACACAAACTTTGAAGTGTCGCCTTGGAATTGTCTCCATAAAGATACAGTAGTGTCGGAAAAGGGGGTGGCGGAGGCCGAAAAATTCCCCACACCTCCCCCCCACACACACACACACTTGAATCCGCGCCTGCTTTAGAGCCATTATAAAGTAATACTAAAACAAAAAACTCACAAAAATGAGAATTGTTAACATATGGTCACTTCAAATCTTTGCCGAAGATGGCATCATTTTGCATCAAACCACCCTACATGAACAAAAATTTCTCAAAAAGTTAGCTGGCACCCTGTACCCTTAGACCTCTCCCCCAGT
>JAAAJZ020560039.1:0-11517 GCA_010015985.2 Actinopyga echinites
GAACTCTTGTCAAATGTGGATTAAAAACAGTAAAGATGAGTAGGACTCAGCAAGTTCTTTTGATTTTCTAATTTTATGAAACTGCTTTTAGAATGATACAGCCATGTATATTCAAAGCATCTCTTAATGCTGGTATGAAATAAAAGTGAAAAGAAATAGGCTATCATAGCCTACATTTGCAGATCCATAAATCCACAAAATGAATAAGCAACCATGAAACTGGAATAATATATTTCAGAGGGTAGCAAAATATCTCCCAGCTGCAACCATTTAGAAAATTCTCACTTTTTACAGTCCCATTCACTTTAGTACATATACATTTACAGTGAGTGTTTACAGAAGCACATGTAAAGGCTATCTACACAATCATACTTTAATATAACTTCATCATTCATTTGAAAAAGTTAAGTATAACAGTGTCTAAATTTTTAGCTGCATGTTTCATCTTCCAAAAAAAAATTTTCATAACAGGTTTATATCTTCTCTTCATATTTTTATGGTTACTGTCATAAAAAGCATCCTGAAACTAGTGCATTACCTGACAAAAGAGAAATTTCATTCAAAATTGAATATTTAGGGTCATTTTCCTGACAAGAACTTTAAGTTCAGAACTTAATGATATCATGCATGAACACTTAGGAATAGTACATGGTCCTGCAGACTGTCAGAAGGAATCTGTGGATACAACATCACACCTTTGTATGAGGATGTTCAGTGCTGTACTGATGTATGACCTTCTTAACAGGCCTTCAGTGACATCACACAACCCACACAATAATAATTATCACCACCACCATCATCATAACAACATAGTACCAAACCAGGAACAAAGAGTAGCTGCTCTAGGCACAAGAAAAAGTTCTAACTAAAGCCACAAGTAAAGCAATAAGTCATACGGCATGATGCTGAAAAGAGATCACAAGGAACTGCTGGCAATATTAAACACCAGTCTCCTAATTAAACTCTTATGTGTTATTTCTTTCATGTTTTGGGAAATTAAAAGTTGAAGCAAACAAAGTTATTGGAAGTAACATAAATCTCCAACCAGTGAGATGGATGGAGAAGCCAACTCCCTGATACAATATAGACAGGTGACCCTATAATGCATGAAATGGGAAACTTTGAAAACTGATCAGAGTGTTCTGATGTCTATCTTTGTCAAGTAAAGTTCTTTCCTCAAGTGCTGCATTTTCAGATTTATTTGTGCATACTGTAGAATCAATACCATAATGTGCAGATGAAGGTTACTCACTGGCAGCTTTTAACATAACAACCTTAAGCAGAAGGGCACACACACAATCAATGAGATATTGTGTCCGCAAATATTGATTTCTGAACCGCTTTACACATAAATGACAAACAGGGTTCCATTTAGATCTCCACAGCAGTCAAATCATGGAGCTAACACAGTCAGATCAATGCATCTACTGTACCGGGGTAGCCCTACATGTATATATTATGTTATAAATGTCAGTTGACTTAGTGCAAGGGCTTGGAAATTGCCCCCTGATTTCTATAGTGAACTACAGTAGACAGCATGCCATATGATGTGCATCCTACCATGGAAGGTAGAAAATTCCTGCAGGCTACTCCCACTGCAGGCTAAAACCTGCGTCTACTCCCATCTGGAGCTGAAACCCATGACAGGTCACTACTCAGCCAGTGGTCAGTCAAAATAGACTCCCACACAAAGGAGCATTTTCAAAGAACCTTTCTAAATATACACACACTTCACTGCTTTGACAACACATTCATGAGCAACTGTGAAAAGAGATAATCCTTCTATGAAAGGAGCTGAATGGATGAGGATTTAACTGTTGATGAAATAACAATAGTGGCAGTGAACTGCTTAGTCCACTTGGCCTCAATTCTAATGTCCATTTCCTTATAGCAGGTAAAGGGAAATCCTAATCCAGGGGATAAGACACCTACTGTATTCTGAAGTTTGCATGTGCCTAAGTTACTGACTTGTAATGGCTATTTGAGTATAAGCAGTATCGTTACAGGGTTGAAAGTTATACTTGCTTCCTTGGTTACCCAGCTGACAATAATTTAGAGTGCCAATTTTCCATTATAATTTAGAGATAAATGATTTCTGTGAGATAATTTAATATTGCATTTGTGTAATAACTTAAATTATCCTATACGTATTGTTCAAAGCAAAGTCCTCACAAATCAAGATGAAATGTTTTTAAGCTCTAATGCAGCAAAATTTAGCTCTATGAAAACTACAGGAAGAATAGTACATTAAATGTGGCAATGTCAAAGTCTAACTGATAGTACCTGTATATCCTTGAGATCTATCAATGTGGGGCCTAAATGTATGATGTATGAACTTTGAAAGCCAGAATAAAGATTGACCGCTAAGCCACGCAGTTCACAGTACTTAACCCATCATCTTTATTAAGTCCAGCCAAACTTTCAATAAAAGGAGCTGTTTTAAGTGGTATAAAACCATTTCTTGAGACACAAAGAAATAACTACAACCTACTCACTGTAAATAAATTATCACACAAAATAAATTGAACAATTTAAGTTAGGGCTCAATCATGCAGCACATGACAAAAACACCAGGCAGTTTCTTCTCTTCAACACACATGTGACCTTTACATAGACAGTGTGGACTTGGCAAGATGATTATACCCATAAGTTACCAGAGGATGAAATCTCTCTTTTTTTTTTTTTTTTTCTTTCCCTAACTGTAGCTTCCAATTAACAAATAAAATACTTTTCAAATGAACCCTGACATTTCTGATACCAGTTGATTTGACAGATCACCTGCAGAATTCTGTGGATTGCTAGCAAAATTAGATGGAAATGAAACACATTCAGAGATTTGCTTTGACCTTCTTTCTTGAAGATAAAGCTACTCTAATGACTAAGTATTTTTTCTCCTCTCTTCTCCTCTTCCTTCATAAACAGATGCAATTAGAAGTAGGTTCTCTTCACAAAGAGGAAAAATATCACCAAGCAGCTTTCATAAAGAAGGGCAGAAAGTCTTCCGAACAAACCAGTTGAGCTGGTACAAACACTAATTGCTGTAGAGTTAAGATGGCTACAGCATTACATTAAGGTACTGGTTGTTGAGTTTATGTAGTGTAAATATATGCCACACCTTAAACAGATTGTGACAAAGCTTTATCTGTTGATTTTAAACAATGAGTAGATATTTAGGCAAAGTAGAGAACTCTTTATTTTTGTGTAAATTTCATGACATTTCACGGACTCAAAATTGCATAATTTTCACCTCTCTTCAGCATTTCAATGACTAGAGGAAACATGGGTATTTCTTTTTCAGCTACCAATAACATTAACAGCCTTAATTACTGTATGATCACTTCAAGTAAAATTCCTTCAGCCTTATCAGTTCTGCATGTGACCTTTTTCAAAAAGGAGCCAATTCTAATAAACATAAAAACAGTAGGCTATAAATTATGTATGTTCTAACAGCAAAACAAATACTACAATAATAAGCCTTGTAGTACTAGTATACACTTCCCCCACACTGGTGAACACTTAGAAAAAGCCCATCATAACTCCAAAGGGATTAAGAATCATTGGAATAACGTATGCTACTGTACGTAGTTACTGAGTGTGCAAAAAGACAAGTAATTTGTAAACCTTCAGGGAAATGGTTGTCTCTAATTCATACACGTACTTAGTATTAAAAAAATGTAGGTAAAAGCATGAACCCGTCTCTTTCAGACCAGTGTTAATCCAATAATCCAGGTGGGGGAAATGAACATTACCATGACAGTGCATAGACACCATGGGGCAAGTATTAGCAGAGTCTGTAGGGAAACACAGTAGGCAGTCAAGGCTACAGTATGCATTTTAAGTGGGTGTTGGTTCCCTGAACTGAACACAGTGCTTTGATATGCTTACTGTAGGTGAATTGAATCTATTCTACCTCTCAGAGTCACCATTCTAAGCTGGGAGTTGAGCAGCTACTCCATTTTCCTTGGAGTAATGGCTCCTGTGAAATCTACTCTATCTCTCTGCATCACCGCTCTAAGCTGGGAGTCGAGCAGCTACTCCATTTTCCTTACAGTAATGTCTCCTGTAAAATCTACTCTACCTCTCAGAGTTGCCATTCTAAGCTGGGAGTCAAGCAGCTACTCCATTTTCCTTACAGTAATGTCTCCTTAATGTCTCCTATGAAATCTACTCTACCTCTCAGTCGCGATTCTAAGCTGGGAGTCGAGCAGCTACTCCATTTTCCTTAGAGTAATGGATCCTGTGAAATCTACCTCTCGGAGTCACCATTCTAAGCTGGGAGTCAAGCAGCTACTCCATTTACCTTAGAGTAATGTCTCCTGTGGAATCTACTCTACCTCTCAGAGTCACGATTCTAAGGTGGGAGTCAGGCAGCTACTCCATTTTCGTTTAGAGTACTTACAATAATGACTCCTGTGGAATTTTAAGGGTACATAAGTTTGGACGGTCAGTAAGTTCGAACATCCATGACAACTGTGCAACTTCACTTTGGCAACCAATGCGAAATGCAATTCCATAAAATTTGACCTATTTTAACTGTTGTATATCAGAAATTATTCATGTGCATTGAACATATTAGCCAGAAAAACATGGAAACCGAGTGAACCTGTAATATGAAGTTACCCTTGAGAATAGGCTTAGGACAATATAGTTCGAAGCAAAACACTGGTTATTTTGTTTTATTTCCTCACTCTTCTTGACATCTGGGATCTTAGCATGAAGGTCACATTTCATGTGAATAACTCTGTCAACACTGACTATGCACGTCATATTCTGGGTGTTTGAACTTAGATGATTTGATTGCCTGGTAGACCAAATGACAATTCATCTCAATTTTGGATCAAGATGATAATGCAAAGGACTAATCAACATCAGCTAGGCAACTTAAATTAAATAACACCTTGGTATTCTTTAGAAATCGAATTTTGTGAAAACTTAAGTGGAAAATAGTTTTTTTTTCATAATTTTTTGTCGTAAGGTGTTCAAAATTAGGACCATCCATTATACTGTCAAAAACAAGCTTGAAAACCCTGCATTTGTGTTCTAAAAGGTTTACGTTATACTACATTTGAAATGTTTTAGTAAAGTACAGTGAAAAACCTTGTATTCTGTTTTATGTGAATGCTAGTTTTCTCTTTAGTAGATCACAATGATCCTCTGACATTGGTGCTTTGGCCTAGTGAAGCCTACTGGTGTATTAACTTGTATGTGAAGTACAGAAAACATTGCTGTATAGTACATATGTGACAGCTATTAAAGCTTGTTATGTTACTATAAAAAAAATGCAATTTGCAGTTGTGACTCCATTCAGAGTCGTTATTTCTAGAGCTGTGAATAACTCAACTCAAAAATATTTAATTTTATAAGCTGTGGGCAGGTGACTCCAATATTTTTGAGGTTAAATACTATAATGGAAGGAAATCATATCTCACAATAAGTTTTAATATTTTACCTCAAAAATTTTGGAGTTGCCCAAGCCTATAGCCTATGCCGTGAAATCCATCGACATATTTTCAGTTGTACTTTCAAGTACGTATTTTCAGGTGTACGTATTTTCTTGCGTACATACTTTCAAGCGTATGTATGTATTTGCTAGCATACATATTTTCTGGTGTAAATTTTTTGAAGCATACATATTTTCAAGCCTGCATATTTTCAAGCCTGCATATTTTCAACTGTACATTTTTCTTTGCAGCTCATGAGTGCTATCAAAACTGGTGCAATGGCAAACATAAGGTTGGAGACTGCCCTCAGCAAATGGGAGCAAAAGAAACAGATACCGACAGACCGAAGTGGGGGTGGTGTTTAAGAATGGAGGTTTCCCGAACAAAGGTGTGCCATGATGGCCACGGATGTTGATTCGTGATGGTGGTGGTGGTTGTTATCAGCAATGGTGGTACAGTTCTTTCTTGCGGTACTCGACTTTTTACTGTGATAAAATTTGAAAAATACCAAGCACAACATTGTCCATGCCATTAAGATATGGATGGTTCTATTAAAGATTGGTGAAGCAGGCAGTGATGTCATGACATAAGGTGGTGGGAAGGTACTTTAGTATGCTGGAAAAGTAGGAACCATGTGGTATGGTCATGCTTAATTCTCTGACAAAGTCACGTTTTGCCACTTCACCTCATTATAACCTATGTCTCTCTCCTGTAAAGTTAGAAACCTCCCAGTTTTCTCTTAATAAACTTACTAAAAATGTTAAGATTAATCAAACAAATATTTTGCTGCCATGTAGTGTGTAAGCAATACCTTTACTTGTCAGTCACTTAAATTTGTTAAAGCTGAATGTTTGTCATGTATACCATAAATGTAGAACTTTTTACTTTTTAAAAAGTGAGTTTTTCCCTGGTGAAGCCAAGATTCTGCCACCTTCAGGTACAGTAGCTATATTGAACTGAAATGTAATGTGTTTTGTACTGTGCAAAGTTTTGACATGTTTGTTTACATAGTTTTGTAACGTGGGCACATTCTAATAGAGAATGAAAATTTTTGTGAGAAAGTCTCATTTTGGAAGTTTTGAGAAAAGTTTCCCACCAGTTCTTTGGCCCATGATCATTCAACTTTGGGAACTTAGGGAGAGTGAAAATTTTAAGAGTGGATTTACAGAAATATTGAACAGCTCAACTTACATGAGGTCTTTCCATTTATACATTTTGGGCCCCTAGCCTTCCTTTTTTGGCTTCTGGATGGGTTTGGTTAGCTACACAATTACCAAGGGTTATTTTGACCATTGCCTATTTTTGTTAAAATGTTAATTTGACTTTGCTACATAGACAGTACTTCATTTGACAGATGTCTTGAAGGATTTTTTTAAAATTAAATTTGAATGTTTTATAATCAAATGAAATATAATAAAAGCAAATGTGGTACATATTTTTAAGTTGTAGATGAATATTGTATGTTTCAGCATGATCTGCAATAATGAGTTAGTTAGATAGTTAGATGAGGTTTAACGCCGCAGTTTCCAACCAGTTGGTTCAAGTCGAGCCGGCTACGATAAGATCATAGATGTGTTACCTTTGTCAGAATTTTGTTGAAGTTTCTTAATGGTTTAGAAAATAATATGGGAGTAATATATAACAGGAAATTAATGTAAACATCTAAGGCCATATCCTGGGGCAGAATAAGCCAGTTCATAGTTACAAGTTCATAGTTACACATGCTCAAAATGAAAATGTGTGGAGGGTATAAACGAGGCAATTGCTCATAGAGTTACTGATGCAGTTTTCCCTCAAACCTTGGACGAAATAACCAGTCATATCAGATTTTGAAAGTTACTTCACGTTTTTAAGTCTTACTTGTAACAAATACTGGTACTCACATCCTGCCATAGGTGTATTCATACCAACAAGGCTTTACTCGACCAATCGATCTGTAAGGCGATATTGGATGTTTTGTTGTATTGAAAGCAAAGAGTAACATTAGTTCAACAAGATTGTGGGATCAGTCAGAAAATTTGAAGCAAAACTGCATTTTTTTTGTGAACATAAAATCATATGGATCAATGACTGGGAACAGTTGACATCTTTTGTAATACCAAAAATATCTGTTATGGTCAGAAGTTCAGCCATATGGATTTAGTACATTATGAAGCTACCTCAAAATTAGAACTCTCGTAATACCAAACTCTGTGAATTGTTGCAATCGTTTTATTCCAAAAAGTAGTTTATCTCCAAAAGTATCACTATAAGGCTCAGCTATTCTGAAGATGACAGTTTTTTTAGGATGAGATGAGTACCCCTTAGTAGCTACTTTTCAGAAATTGATCCATTTTTTTCTCTCAAAATTAATACCGATCAGGTGGGCTCTGTTATACCTTTTGCCTTTTCCAAGTTCAAAGGATTTGTGTTTTCCTTTTTGGACTGTAACAGTGATTGTTTACAATTTAGACATAATTTGAATCAGGTTAAAATTCATTTCCTCAGGTATTTTTGTTATGTCTGGAAAAGTACCCCAAAGGCATAGCAAGAGTGGGGCAGGTGGGCAAGTTCCCCTGGCACCGTTTGAAGGGGGATACCATGGGGCATTTTCGGGGTATCACATTTTTGAGTTGTGGCACAATCTCCATTCTTGCCAATGGGGAATGTTTTTTTTCTAGCTACAGGTAGCTATGCCTCTAATATTAAAGGATTATTTTCTATTGAAAGAGTACAACAAATTGCAAGGGAATTTTTTAATTTGCAGTCATCCCGATGGATCTTCATATTAAGTTCAGCATTATTGTCTTTCAGCGTTGAAACTCAGTTCAGTGCCAAGATATTTTTATTAGATCTTTCACCTAGAACATTTATTTTATGATAGCAACTTAGTGAAATTTTATCTGTGACATGTGGTGTAATTAAAACTCAATTCATAGTAATTGAGAGACTATACAAGAGAACACATCAGAATGTTTTGAAAGTTAGGTCTGCTGCCTGTTGTCAGGTGATTTGTCCCTGTAATCTTTGGTAAGCCTGTTGTTCGCTGCTTTCTTCCTGAACGGCTGCAAAACTTCTTCATTTCACACTCGTACCCACCATGCCCAATTTAGTGTCATTTGTCGTTGTCTCACACAGTTGCGCGCCCAGGTGATCAGCTTATCCTCTCTCAGGGTTGCCGCTCAGTTACCACAAATGTTTGGTGAGAATACCGCAGGAGACTTGGAGTAAGTCTTCACTGTCAGCTACCCACAAAGTATTTGCCAGATAAGACTAATTAGTCTGCAAAAATATTAGCACTGGTCATTTCATGTAGAAATAGGTTATTCCTTTTCAGCTGTTTTCAGCAGACGAATGTCCGATAGGGAGACCAGGGACAGAGGAGGAATTTTCATGTCATAATGCCAAGAATCACATAGTGGAGAAAGGCTCTACAGAATATGATCTTAAGGCAAGTGTGATTACAGTGTAGCACATGACAAGAGGATAGGGGAGGTGGAAAACTTCTAAAAAACAATGAAAATTGTGCATTGTTATTGTTCAGGACATTAAAATACAGTTATTTCTTCTTTCTGATTTTGTTTTGTAACAAGGAACTGAGCAGAGATTTGTCTTAAGGCTGAAGGTATTGATTTTTTTCCCAGAAAAGTGATTGGATAAAAACCAGACTGTCAAAGCCCATGGGACAGCCATTGTATGGAAATACATGGCAGTCAGCTGCTGGTTGTGATTGAAGAAGTGAAATTAATACTTTGTGTTTGGGTAAAATTTACTTTTCCTTTTGAAGGTTATTTGGGATTGATCAATAAACAGTTCCTGTACAGCTTTTTCATGGTTCCAAGACAAGGTGGTTTTATCTGGTGCATAATTCTTCAAACTGTGAAAGCCTCAATGCCAACAATTTTAGAAAAAACAAACCATTCATAATAAAATATGTTTACATGAAAAACTTGAGTGGGGAGAGGAGAGGGGAAAAATGTTTAAAGTCACCTTTTTTGGAAAAAAAAAAATGTTGGGATGCACAAAGATCAGTGTTTGAAGGTTATTGTAAGCATCTATCTTCTGAAATTGAGAAATTCAGTCTTGTATTCCTAGGGATCAGTTGTTAATAACAGATCAGCTGATTGGAGCAATATGTTTGTTGGTTGTGCTTAATGTTCATGTGTAGCACTGATGTGGTTTGGTACCTATATTATCAAATTTTATTGAGTATTGTTAGACTTCTATAACTTCAAATATTACAACTCTATAATCCAAGATACTCTTTTCCATCTTGCTGTTAGAATCTTTCATTGTCTGTCGCAAATCTTGTATGCAACTCAGAATAAAATTTTTATACAGGTTACCTGTTTGTTTCAGGGTTATGCTTTTCTTGTCATGTTTGTTGTAGCCTTCTTCCTTGACTCATGTAATGGAAGGAAAGGTCTAGACTACAGTATCCTGTATGTTGAACAAGGATTTAAGTTTACAATAACAAAAATTTATGATGCAGGTTAAATCTTTAAAATAACAAAAATTTTGGTCAAACTTTCACATTGACAACTTTTCCTGTTACTGTGATTAAAATCCCAGTACAGAAACATAAATGAACATATTTTGGTATTTACTTCAAATTCCCATATCTCAGAAAATAAAATGCAATTTAGGTTCCCATACCGACACGTGGAAGTCAGGTTCCTAATCGTGAACACACATTATGTCAGGAATTCACCCAACGACCAAAATGAGGGGCTCTCAATAACAGTTGTAACAAAGCAATCCACCATGTGGTCAAGTCAGATACTTAAGCATTTGTGATAGGGTCATGGGGAAGGTGTGAGGTGAGGGAGATTCACATTTAACTCATTTTGTGAGGTACTGAGTACTACTGACTAAAGCCATGAACTTACTTATACCTCTGCAATCAATTATTGTAATTACTACACCAAACAAATGGGGTGGCTACAGATTTTCTTGAGCTCAAAAATTTATTTCAAAAGTACAACTCTGACAAAAATTCTTTTAATCTCACTTCTGACACACAACCTTGGTTGAATTGGTTTCTTTACCTCCAACCTTGCAATCAGAATCATAAGATCAAGAACTAAATGGACAGAAAGAACTCCTTACATGACAAAAGTTATGCTATGTTCCACAGTACAGTTACAGGTAAACAGTGACAACACAATGGATACATACCTTTCAAAAGAAACAATAGAAACGATTTTCCAGCCCACACTTTGGTTTCCCTTCTTTGTGCTTCACATAAAATTCCAGATTATTGTGAAAAATGATTTTACAATTTGCAAGATAAATATGCCAGTTGTGATAATGAATTGAGCCAAACTGAGTGTATATTAAGTAAACAATTACATTTATGCAATCAATTCCACTAAAAATCACAAAATATGTGCTATGGGACACCAAAAATTTATACGAAGTTTTACAGTGGGAAATCACATGTTGTTCAAAGTGCTATTCGTAAGTATGATGTACTGTGAAAAATGCTTCCCAAAATGCATCCTACATCTTATTTTGGACCTGGGTGTCTTATAGATCATTTTAAAAAGAAAAAACAGGTTACTAAATTTTTCAATGTCACACCACTTGGTGTCCCATTTAGACTAAAAATTATTTTTTGTTTATAATATCATAACAAGTTAATGACAGAGTATGTAAGGCACTTTTAAAACTTTGGTTAGGAGCATCTCCCTCTAACCTAATGTTTTGTGGTACTGCCAATCTGAAGGTGAAAAATATGATACCCTTATTTATGGAATCACCTATTTACTGGTGTTTCTTTGTATAATTGTGATGTTTGGAGATATTTGTGTTGAATTAAGATATTAATGCTTGAAAAGTGTATGGGAAGGGGAATTAAAGAAGCACTAATGGGCTTACCTGAACATCAGCTTCTTCGGTTACACCTCTATGTTCTGACATCTCATTGTTCTGACGTCTCTTTATTCCGAATGTGTGCATGAAGGACAGTGGATGGGGGCTTGTTCTAACCTAACCTTTTCTCTAACACCAGTCTCAGTGCGGACTTTTCGGAACATAGAGACGTTGGAACTAAGGGACGTCGAAATAGAAAGCTGTCCCCGGCTCCTCCTCTTTC
>JAAAJZ020561145.1:0-11511 GCA_010015985.2 Actinopyga echinites
GGATTTAAGTGAATAAATTTCAACATTTAATATCTCAGCAATGGAACAAGCTACGACGATGGGAGTTGTATAAGTAGAATTCTTTTTGCAAGCTCTAAAATATATATTCTTAAAATTCTAGACTTTAGGTGCACTTTAAGTACATCAATGCAATTGAGAAGAACAGGGAATAGTTTATTATTGTTGCATGTACTGTGAGTTAAATCATGAGTACTGGTAGTTTATCTCTGTCACATAATTAACAGGGCAACCTTAGATTGAGAGCTACATTGCACCTACAACCACTGTGGTACTTTAATTTGAAGGTATCATGATGGGAAAATTATCTGCTCAAGTTCAGTTTCTTCAACTTAAGTCAGTTTTTTGCTATTAGCCTACACATTAGTTTTAAGTATCAGTTTGTTCCAAAAGTACCAGACATTGACCTACATGTGTGTAGCTGTGTGGAAATACAAGTGCACGGTGTATGTGTAATTATTTTGGAAAAAAAAAACCACCTTCCCCCATCCCGCACCCCCCCCCCCCGCCAAAAAAACCTAAATTGAAAATAATTAACAGAGAGGTTGAACAAGTATTCTTATGTCCCAAAGATTTCCCATAAATGGAAGTACACTCATTACAGCTTAACTCTAATCTTTAAGAATTCCATTCCTCAAACCATGTTTGCATTCTGTGCATGTCTTTCTAACTGTTATGAACTAGTCCTTGTGTCATAATCAACCTCCCTTTCCAAACCTCAAATATCAGATCTACTCTTATCAAATGAAGGGACATTAATACAAGGGACACAGTAGCATAGCCATCCTTAATGTCTGTTTGATCCTGTTGCCCCTTTTTCTGCTTCATAAATGCAATTGAATGCCCTCCTGAGCCCAAATGTAATGTCTGCACCTCTTTATCGCCAAACATTCCCTTAGTATTGATTTGATATAAAGCCAGTAAATCCTATAAACTATTTACACCCTTTTCATTGGTTGGTTTTGGTGGGGAATCCTCCAAGCTTAAATGCACACAAATAAAATATCCCCTTCTCAAGTGGCTGTCTTTGTGTGCTCAGTGGTGGGAAGCACAATGGTCTGGAATTCCAAGGCTCCTGTCTTCCTTTGTCCTGGGTCTTTTCTCTTTTCATCATCAAGCCTAGTAAAACATCCCCAGACCATGGTTAAGCCTCATTTATAGGAAAATATTTTGGGTGAGATCTGCTAAAGCACAAAAGGCTGTAGAGGAAGTGAGCCATAGAATGAGAGGATGAAAGGATCCGTGGGTGGTTGACAAGTCTGTGTTTGGATCTTTTCAAGGGTATTTAGTGATTTTTCATCTCAGGCCAGGGAAGGTGTCAACTGCATTGAGGAGTGATTATCCAGGAAAGAATGAGGTGAATTTTCAGCAAGTCACCCGTCCATGGGCTTGTGATTTGGGCATTTAATTGGTCAAAATCTCTTGATGAGCATGGATGGGACCAAAGGAAGATGGAAAGGACACAAAAACATGGAATCCCTGTTTGGGTCCCTGTTTACCAGTTGCCCAACAAATGAAGATAATAAGGGACTTTTGCCACTTGCCACCATTAAAGTCATTACAGTTACGTTTTTAACTGAATAAACTGCCTTCTTTTGTCCAACCTCTAATTTTTGTCTGGCCTTGGTCCTGCACAAATTTTTTTCAAGTAAATACACAGTGTTTGTACAAAGGGAAATAAAGTATGTAAGACCATGATTTGCTATGTTATGCTTATGTGTGAGTGGAAAAATGTTACAAATACGTAAAAAGTGATCTTTGCAGCTAGTTACTGAGATAAAATTATGATTATCATACAGCCTGTCAAGCTATGGATGGTGTGTCATCTTTATATGTAAGTGGTAAGAAAAGAGCAGAATCAAATTCTTCATCACAAACTCAGTGATTGTAGTGCAATGAACCTCTGTCCATTTTTGTGAAGCACTAGCCTATTAGTCAGGTCCAAAAATGAAAAAATGACCAACTTTTAAAATTGAAGCTAATAACTTTCTAGAATTTTCTGGTGCCATCGGTTGCTTGGCAGGTTTGTCAGTTCTTTCCTCAAAGATAATTTTATGGTAACGATATAAAATTATTTCTATATTAGAAAAATTCCATTGAAGTGACAGTTATGACCTCTTGAAACTGTGCAGTATGTCTTGGTGTCCTGTATGAGACATAAATCATTAGAACTTATCATACTTTGTGTCCTTGTACTTCCTGTAGCAACAACCTGCTGTGTACATAAATATGACACTTGAACTTGTCCTGTGTTTCATTAATTAGTATCATCGTAGTGGTCTTCAGGGAAGTAGGATTCAAATGGAAACCAAAACAATCAAACTTTGGACTAGTATTCAGTTGTCTAGTTTGATGGGAGTTCTTAATTTTTAATTCAGTCCTTTGCTTTTATTATGTGGCTAAATCAAGGAGATCTGGCCTGATATTCTGTTAGAAAGGGTTTGAAGAATTAGACAGAATCTCAGATGGCTCACCAGAGCATTTGTTCATTCCATTTTGGGACTAACCAACTGTAAGCTCACCTGTTTGCAAGCGTCAAGAAATTATGAGAAAAAACAAGTTTTTTGGTTTGATGATTGAGCCATCAAATCATGGAAAACCCAGCTACAGTAAGACGAGTTTTGAGTGACGCTTTTAAAAACATAACGTCTGGAAGAAACCAGTCAGCCGTTCATAAGTAATCCTATTCACCTAATATGATTTAATTACATTTATCATATGATTCTCTCTTGAAAATTGACCTCCTTGAAATAATTATTACTTCAAAAAAATTGTTCTGTAAGATGAATGGTTCTCTCCTCATATTAATAGAGTTCCCATTCCAAGATTGATTGAACCACTGTCCTTTGTTATGACAGTTTCTGTGTGTAGTCACAACTGTTCTCAGTAGGTTAGAATAAATGCCTATTGAGGGTATTTTTTTCAAGTTGTTCATTTTATTTTTCTTCAAGTCTGAGACAGCTGAAAGTATAGTCAGCAGTGAAAGTATGGATGAACATCCTCCACCAGCAAAGGTAAATTGCTTTGCTTCAAAGTGCAATGCATCTTAGCAAAATGCGCTTGGTGCTCAATATTGCTGTGCTTCGGTGCTTAAAAAACGAGTTGCAATTTTTTTTTTCTGCACTTCTTTATATTGCAGTGGTAAGAGGTGTGTACAGACTTGCTTTACAGGAAAGGTTATGGTACTGAGAGGGGTAAGGTTGAAAAGGGGGACGGGGGCAGGAGCTTTTGAGAATCAAAGAAAAGGTCAAACAAAAGGTCTGAATGGTGAAGAAATATCACAACCTTCTTTCTGCTTTGTTATTAACATGGACTTCAGTATGAGGAAGTAAGAAGTGGCCATTGTTTTGTGGGTGGGTTGAGGCCTGGGTGATCATGGAAGTATTACTTCCATGGGGTGATTATGAAGTGCTAAGCATGTTGCAAACAAAAGTGTATGAAATTATAGCTACAGTATCGCAGCACTCAAGATCACTCACTGGAATGTCACAGCCACATATCACCATCTAAATAACCAGTTATGTAATGTCAATAAAATAAATAATGTAAAATAAAACAAGCTTAGAGGTTAGTATTACAAATTGTGGATTGTAATGGATCAGTGTTGAGTTCTTAGTACAATGGACATGTTCCAGAGATCTCCCTTCTCCATTAAACTTCTCCCACTTTTTTTTGGTGTTTGCAGATTAGTCTATATGGATCAGCTTAGTTTTGTAACACAAACAGCAAAGTGTAGGGTGGAAAAAGCAGACACCCTAACTTGATTTTAAGACCATTGTTCAATCTTGTGCCTGTTACAGTGTTATCATCTCACCTGATGGTTCAGAATGGTGAGTTCTGCTGTGTGGATTTAACAAGATTTCCATACGTGGATTAGGGTAGCTTATAATAGGAACACTAAGATAAGTCAGCCATACGTGGATTAGGGTAGCTTATAATGGGAACACTAAGATAAGTCAGGGTGGCTGCATTTGTCCTTTAAGTCTATTCTTGCATTTGGAAACATCATCCTCACCCAACAACTTAAGCAGTATCTAATGTATGAAAACTTCTGCTGACATAGTGCAAAGGGGGAGGGGTCAATCAAAACTTAACATGGCAGAAAAAATTGCATAATACTGTGTTTTCTGACTTCTGCAGTGAAGAAAGTAGTTGCTGTTGTTTATGTCAAAATAAATTGTCAGTTGTCTTGTCAGAAAGAGGCTTGTGATCCAAAAAGGAAGCTTAAATGGAACATGAATGAATAAACTAAATCAGTAGAATCGCAGACTGAAAGTTACAAGGGTTAGAATTCTAGTGAATTTAACTCAAGATCTTTTGAAGTTTTTGAATATTTGCAAGCAAGTTTAATTTGCAAAGCTTTTTTATTTATTGAGTTAATGCTATACTGTAAGGAATATACTTACACTGGCTTGCCACCACCCTTCACATGCAAGTATGTACTGCTCAAACATTGGGCTAGCACACCACTTATTATTTTCCCATTGAATTACACCCTAATTTTGCTCCTTTCCATAGCCTTTAGACCCTTGTGAGAGTTCTCATTTGGAACTAAACGCTGCTCCTCACATGAAAGCTCACAAGTTGGTCTTTCACCTCATTAAGAAAGTTGTGAACAGCAACTGTGAATCCAAAAATTTTTTAGGGACTAAAAATTAGGATAACGATCTTGGTGGAAGATTTAGTGCTGCCTTACCTGAGGCTGAATATTATCACAAAATTTCATTTTATGTACCATAGAGAGCCAAAAAGGTAAAATACAGTAGGAGGGAAGACATGTAGAAGTTAGAACAAGGGGTGGGTAAATTACAAGTTGTTTGGGTATTTGGAGAAATTTGAAAGAGAACAAAAGTTACAAAGTGTTTATAGCATGAAAACAGGATTTTTGGCTTTACTCACATGAACTTAATACTAAAGATAAGGATTTGAAAGCAGTTCTAACCGTTCAACCTCTTGAAGTGTGTTATACTTCATCTTGTTATGACATTAGGTAAAGTTTTATATGGTAGGATGCAAAAGTTTAAAGCTGTTGGCAGGTGGATTACTTCTACTAGTGCATGGGTCCACTTGCATATGCCTTTTTTTCCCCTGGACATGTACATTCCACAAGGGGGTGGAGGCTGGACCACCATTTGGGCAGAAAATTTGCTCCTCAGTCAAAGGTGGCCCTTTTTCAGGCAATTTTGTAGTGAGGAAAATTATGATAATTCCATGCAGTCCCTTGTCACCCAGTTGAAAGTGATACCACAAGGGTAGGACTGGAAATACATGAGGAATTTTCAGAGATGATCTCTTCCATATCCTTAATCAGAGATTTTTTTAGAACAGTGAATCATAGACTTTTTTTAGAACAGTGAATCATAGACTCGTGCCGTCTCCACTATGCTGGAAGTAAAAAAAATGTGCAAAAAGCTTGCACGCCACATACCAGCTGTTTGTTCCATTCCATTGCCTATTTTGATAAAGTGGTATATTTTTGTGTGTAGTTTTATGGGAAAGTGTTTTGAAGTGATGTAAGGAAAAGAGTTAGGGAGGGTGAGGGTATAATTTCACTGCAATATTTCTTATTTTTTGAGTTAATAGTGTTCTCTTCTAGAAATGGTGGTGTGTACAGTTGGCTGTGGTCTCCTATCAGCAGTGCTACTGTTTCATTTCTGTCTTTCTTGAGTTCACCATATCTGACTTCAGATTTTTGTTTACACTTTCTTAAGTTATGTATACATGCTTTGCACCATGTTACTAGTCTGGTAAATAAAGATTATGTGATCCTATTTACACAAACAGTTATATCCATCTCACTCTGTCCTTCTGCTATACTATACTGTAAAACACTTGTGCTCCGTCTGGTTCTTTCATAATACTTTTCTCGTATCATTTGTATGTTGTCGGTGGTGGTGGTGGTGGCAGCGGCGGCGGTGGTGGTGGTGATGGTGGGTGGGTGGTGGAAGTAATACATTTTTCCAGTGGATTACTTTCTTGTATGCTCAAGGGTAGGTGTCCGTTAAACGTGCTTTAAAATTATGGACAATGGATTTCTTTAACTGTGTATATCAACTTTAATTCAGCTAAATTTGGACTCTCCTCTCAGCAGCTGTTCACGGTAACAGCACGGCATTTTTTCCTTGAGTGTGTGTGTGTGTGTGTTTTTTTTTTTTAAATTTTCATTTTCGTCTTTGTGAATACATGTATAATAACATGATGGGAGAATAATTGGTAAAGGACAGATCAGATGCTTAAATTTACCTGCAGTGTAAATTTGTAACAAGTACTGGCCTGAAAGCAGATGGATTCAGATAACATGACAAAAAAGTCAATCAGCTCCTGAAATGTTTACAAAGTTTGATCTATGACAGCCACCTGTTTCTTCCTTTGTTTCAATATTTATTGCCATGATTGTTAACGTTAAAGTTTTTGCAGCATTAGTGAAGGATAATGTAGGTCAGATATTAATGAACTTCTTATTGTTTCTCTTTACTGAGATTCTTACAATTGTCTACAAATGTAATGAAAGATTGTTAGGATAGGGGCAGTAGAGAGGAAAATAAATATTGTATGAATACCTGACATCCACTTCAGGGGTGACAGTGCGAGTACACTAGTAGTCGTTTGGTTGGGCCAAGGTGCTGTAGAATACTTGTCATTTTTTTACTAGATTATCTTACTGAAGGCTTGTCATGTCTTCTCTCCATCTCATTGTCATTGAGGTGATGTCATAGTGAAGAATAAGGTCTGCTACACAGAATCTATTTCTCTCCTTCTGACCCCCCCTTCCCTTTACTACCAATGAACAATCTATCTTCAAAATGTCATCAGCAATGTGGAAACTACAAGAGGATAAACCTGTATTGATATTCAACAGCAATGAAGTAAGGATAGGCAAGGATTGTATGAGGTAGGAAGGGTAACATCACATTAGGTTTCAAAATATTGCAGGTGCTATTCAGTGGTAAATAGGGTTGTTCATTTGTCGTAACAGGTGAGATACGTTGGGATTATGGATTCTTAAAGTACAGTAAATGTTGCTGAAACTTTTCCCTTTTGTACATTTCCTACATCATGGAAAGTCTCATCGTAATTAGACAGGAAACAGGAAACTGCAAAACCTCCTCTATGAGTCTCGCTTCAAGGTGTCTAGTTGGTACAACAGTTTTACTAGTACACACGGCTCTTGGAAAGGTTAACATCTTCAATCTTCACCATTCCTTCTGCCCCTCCCCTCCTGTCCCCCTCCTCTCTCTGCCCCTCCCTAAAAATGCCTCTACCTCAATAATTTGGGTTGCTTGTAGGATTATGATTTTTAGTTGGATCTTTCTATGTTGGTTATGTTGGAAGTCTTGAAGGAAAATTTTTGTTGAGGGCAGTAGACCACTAAAGTAACAGTAACAACTGCATGATAGAATAGCTCTAGGTTAAATCTTTGAGTAAGTAAAGAAATAACATGCTTTGAATATACTCAGAGGTACTGTTACAGGTACCCTAAGAGGAGGAAGGAGGCATTGGAAAGTCTCTTGCAATTTTAGAGGAAGGTTTGTGTGCATTGGAGAGTGAATGTTGCCCTGCCCTCTTCCCCCCTCTAGTTATGGTCTTTCCTAAATTACAGTCCTGTATGAGATCCTCTTAAAAGTTAAGGGACCTAATTCTGTTATACCTTTCCATGAACATTATCCAGCACTACCCTGTTTGTGCATTTACTTCTGTTAACATGTTTTAGTTGCCTATAACTTTTCAGCATATTATTTCCAAGCTAACCATTTAGCCTTGAACTATATAGGCATTGATTGATTTTTTAAAGTGCATCAATAGAGCTAGAAAGGGAAGAAGCATTATTTTTGTTTTTCATTTAAAAGGACTTCTGTTTCACTGTTCATAGTTTTCATATTTCCCTTTTTTTAATCCTAGTGTTATGTAATTTTAGTTATTCGTAGAAAAGTTGTACTTAAGGAAAACTGCCTTTTCTTCGGAAAGACAGGATCTCTAAGGAGTTATTGATTTTTCTTCTGCAATTTGAAATAATTTTAGCCATTCTTGTTTCTTGTAGTATTTTGCTTGTCAAGATTGAATTGTTTGTTTGTTTTTGTTTTCGTAACCTGTTTTAAGGACCATTCACAAGAGACTATTGTAAATGATGGAAGCAATAAGGCAGCAGCAAAGGTAACCCTAAGGTTATTTCTAAAGAAAAGCTGTGTTTAACCAGCAAAACATTGCAAAAAGGTCGCTTCATATCTGCTCATCAGTCATCAGCATGCAGTGTAAGAAAAAAAAACAAAAAAAATGCTAAGAATTGATTAGAAAAAAAGGTTCCATGAAATTACCAAATGGCTTGGCAGTATGGAGATAGCTGTGTGGTATACATATGACATGCACTTATGCCTCTTATTAAGTGATGAATTTTGTACATGTACTGTATGCATAAGATATTTATGGGAGCAACTAGACTTACCCAGTGTGCTTTTGATAAGATACTGGGAAGTAAGGTGGATGTAGTAGGGTTAGTTGAGGTAGGTGGGGTAAAATGAGGGTTAAGTGTGGTATAGGGGTGGAACTAAAAAGAGTTCGATCAGAAGAGTGGAAGGATATGACAGGGAAGTATTAACATTTTGTCATAACAATATGAAGATGAAATTCTATTATCCTTATATCAGCTTCCCAAGTTTGAAAAAGAAGTTGCAAAATTACATATAAAGCTAATATAAAGAGGCTATAACCTGTCACCCTATTCACAAAGCTTTGGAAATGTATGTACATATATGTTATGAAAAGTTCTACTAACATACAATTTTGTGCTCCTGAAAGAAAATGAAGTGTTGCATGGAGACCACTTGTACAGGATACAATGGCACGCTGAAAACTAAATATCATTGTGCCCCGCAATAAATGAAACATCCCAGTTAAAATGAAGCAGTTTGTGTTTTCCAACAGAGAATTTTGTAAATTACATTATTTGTGATCAAACTGGAAACTGTAAAACGTTTGAGATTCTTTAGAAAATTGGATCCATCATGACATTTTTTATGTGATGTGTGTGGAAAATTAACAGCTTTGCATGAGGGTAGAATCTGAACTAGGACTTCCCAATTGAACTTTATCTGTATAATGCCTAGTTTTACATGCTGCATGGAAAGTGCTGAAAAAACCTGAACCAGAGTCACTGACACAGCTGTGCGTCAAATGATCTTCAGTTTCCTTTATGGAATGTGCTAATACCAGTGTGTGGACTGTATGTCTTAAGTTTTGTGTACTGCTGCAGCATCTATGCCAGGGCTGGGACTAGCTGTTTCAACCATGATGAAATAAAAATAAAAGGAATCAGGGAAGCTCCTTTTTTGAGAAATGTTGGTATTTAGAGGGTAAACTTCAAATGGCAATACAGTATTTCGGAATTACCCAAATTGTGTGTGCATGTGTGGGCAGTATAATCTCCCGCTCTGTGTAATTCTTGGCTTGATTACATCCCGCAATGAACTGATTGTCTGTGGCGCGTGTCTCTATGGCTGCCACACTCTTCAGCTCCCGTTTCTTTTGCATGACCATGAGATCGATTTCCTCATTTGCCCTTTGATCTGTGCTCTCTGTGGTAATTCTTAACTACCGTACTGAAAGCGAATTCCCCTCTTTTGCACATGAAAATGTATAATCATAGATGTATGGTACCTTCTCGATTTGGGGGAAGGGGAACAACTTTTTTGCCCAAATCTCTGAGTCTGTGAATTTTGAAAAGCAAGGGGGGGGGGAGATCACAACTCTCTAAAATTTTGAAAAGCGAGGGGAGGGAGATCGACCACAGCTCCTTTGATTTTGAAAAGTGGGAGGGGGACAGCGATGGCAGCTCACAAGTCTGTTAACTTTTCAGAGGGGTTTTACCCGAATATTTCTACAGATTTTTCGGAATATTCGTACAGATTCTGCCTGAATTCTGGGCAGTGCAAAAATTTTGAGGGCACAGTGCCCCCTTACCCCGGCCTGATATGCATATGAGTATAACAAACACTTGTTTCTTGGCAATAAAGGCTTCCCTAGCCCTGCAGTTCAGCTGCAGACTTATGAACACATAGCTTCATATACAGTAACATTTTCTCAACACAGGAATTCATTCTATTCAAAATGACCAGTAACTAAGTATTAATACATAGGTATACATTATTTGAATACAATATTGTTAGTATTGTTTTGATCATTTAATAAATGGTATTCATATAAATTGATACACCTCTAGAACCTACTTGCAAGTTAAGTGGACCTAGGGGAAGTTCACAGCTTTATAGCTTTTCCTTGCAAAGTTTTATGCCACATAGAAAATACCTCATAGCTGTTAATTTACATAGCTATATGGGAAGACATTTCACAGAATGGCGGGGAGCTGGTATTTGCCATGAAAATTTTCCCATGCTGGTTAATAATCATAACATGAATTTTGCCCTGAAAATAAAATGACACTTCCCTGATATCAACATTTTTGGTCATGAAATCAACACTTTGATTTGCTCTGGGTAGGTGGGGGCATATACTTGTGTGTACTTTAATAACATGATGGTGTCAAGATCTACAGTTAGTCTAGACCTGGTGCTCATTTGAAGTCAACAAATGCCTTTTATTGTAAAAAAAAAATTTCCTTCACACAGAAGCAGTCATATGCTGTTGCTGTGTTATCTTTAATATACCCTGCATAATTGGTAACCACGGAAACATCTCAGTTAAAGAGCAACCACCTACCCATTGAACAACTTTCTGCAGTTGTATCCAGATTGAAACAACCATGCAGTGCTGATACCCTAGCAGAGTAAACAATCATTGCACAACATAGACTGTATCTTTTACTAAAACTGAACCTCTTTAACTGATAGCTTACATTTTAACATAAGAATTGTTGCCTTTAGGACCACTTTATCAAGTGCACAACGGTAATGTTTTACACTGCATGTTTCATTGGTGATATGCAAGCTCACTGTATTAAAGAAGCTTTGCAAAATTCTAGCTTTTTACAAGCCAGTTATGTGACTGTATGCAACTGTCATACAAAAACTATGTCATATGCTCACTTTTAACCACTTATTTTTTAGTTCTAATCTCCTACTCACATCATTTATGAGGAATTTTATCCCCCCTTATCTCCAGCCCATGCCAGTTCTTCCACAGTAACTGAAAAATCTTTCCACAGACTTTGTAATGTCTGTTATCAAAAATGGCTGCAAGTAGCGGGAGCCTGGAAAACTTGTTCATCAGTTGTTTTAGAAAGTGGAGTACAGGATACATTGACCCCCACAATACTTTCTCCTTGGCTATAACAAGGAAGCCAAGACTTTTTCCCTCCATTTGTTACCAGTACAATCAGTTTAAAATATAGAGTTGGGTGCATGCAGGTATTATACTGACCCTTAATCAAGATGATGACAAGTAGTTAGTTAGTTAGTTAGATGTAGTTTAACGGCCCAGTTTCCAACCAATTGGTTCAAGTCGAGCCGGCCAAGGCCTTTTTTCCAGTTGTGGCTCACTGGC
>JAAAJZ020562244.1:0-11511 GCA_010015985.2 Actinopyga echinites
TGGGTGACAACGTGTAGCAAACCTGTGTTTTTGAAATGCCATGGACCTGCATAATCACAGGTTTGACACAGGTCTGATCCCCTTTTTCATGTGTGCAATTTCAGTCACAGGTTTTGTCAAAGACTCCTCTATTGAGTGGTTTTATTTGCCACATGTTTTTGAATGTTAAACCTGTGGTAAACCCGTGGCAAAGTGTGGCAACTCGCCAACCTGTGTCAGTTCACACACTTTTTCACCCACAATACCTGTGATTATGTTCTTGAACTCACATGATTTCATGTGAATCAGGAACAAATTGACATGTTTTATAGTAAGGGGACATACACAGGTTATTCTTCCAAAGGGACAGCTAGCCTGGATGAGCAAGTAGACTGGTATCCTGCAACCATGTATATTTGTATGGATTATATAAAAACGGGGCAAATCAAGAGTTGAACATTTGGTCAGCAAACCGAATAATGTTTGTAGGTTCATGGATTTTCAAACTAAACAGTATGCAGGGTTCCCGTGGCCTGAAAAAGTCATGGAAAAGTCATGAAATTGTATTTTCTCTTTCCAGCCCAGAAAAAGTCATGAAATTTGGTTAATGTGATTGAAAGTCATGGAAAAGTCATGGAATTTTGACAATGCTGTGTAACCTCCTTTAAGTGATTGTGCAAAGGGATTTTTTCTTAAAATTTTACACACAAGAACAAGTTTATAGTAATTGGTATGGATTCTTTGTGAGTTGGTCATGAAAAGGTCATGGAAAAGTCATGGAATTTAATTTAATTTAATTTAATTTTGCATGAAGTGCAGGAACCCTAAGTATGATGCCCCTTAATTTGTCCCTTAAAGTTAAGAAACATTTCTGATGACCTCACTACCCTATGAAGATCCAAAAGTGTCATTTTTCCTATCCTTTTAGCCCTATGAAAAAGGTCAAAATTAAGTCATTAATATGTTACTTGTTACTGCCCCAGCACAAGTTAAAGTATTCCCAGAAGAGGGAAAGTTCAGAAGATATCAGCTTTGATAAAAATTAAGTAGTCAA
Organism: Actinopyga echinites; assembly: GCA_010015985.2. Lineage (NCBI taxonomy): Eukaryota > Metazoa > Echinodermata > Holothuroidea > Aspidochirotida > Holothuriidae > Actinopyga > Actinopyga echinites. Next base: position 1,034 of record JAAAJZ020562244.1, read on the forward strand.
AATTAAGTTGTAGGGGAATTCTTATCTTTATGTCAATTTCAAATATTTAAAATTGATAGAATCATTGTTGATATGTAGAATATCAGCTTCTCACAGGGGAAGCGGATGGGGGAAAGGGTTGTTTTTGTGCTGGTCCATGCTACTTTCAGAAATCAAAAAGGCATACATGTTAAATTTATTTTTTTCAGGCATTTTTTTCAGTTTTGAAAGGAAAAGGAACACCTAGCAAGACATTTCATTTGAAAAATGTAACCATGTAAAAAATTTGGTCTTTTATTTCCAGGATGATGTGAATTTATTTCAGTTTATTACATTCTTTAAATGGTTGACATCCATCAGGTAACTGTTTGACTTCATTGCATGGCAACTCACAGAAAGAAAATAAAAGCACAGAGGGCACTCACTTTGACACTTAACAGAAATATATTATGGAGGAAACAAAGTAAGCCAAAGAAACCACTGATATATGATCAGGAGGACTTGCTTCAGAAACAGAAATCCTAAGATGACAATGTAGTAAGTTAAAGTAGTGAAAATATTTTGTTGTTTAGCCCTGAAATCAACTTCTTGTCATAGTGGGGTCCTTCATTAGTCATTTTTTACTCAAGAGGCATTGTGTAATTCTTGAACCACAAGGTAAGGAGGTACATGTAGCTCAACTCTCTTTTCTTATGGCAATGGTGATAATATTGTCACATCAGTTTGCTGCCATGACACACTTATATAAAGATTTTGAAGTTAGTGTTTTGAGATTCTGTGGGACAGTAGTTATTGGTCATGGTAGTTTGTTTCACCCTTCCCCAGTTTGCAGTTTGGCAAGCTGTTATTTCAGCACTCTTCTGAGGAGCTTCATGTCTTTGCCATTCATCAACTGTCAGTGCAGGTTGCAGGAACCGTCCCCACTCTTTTGATCACTGTAAGCACAGAAGACTTCGTGCTGTAGAAGTTTTAAATTTCCTTCTTCTGGTTTAGTTAGGCAGTTTAGATGAGTGTCCATCATGATTAAGGTGTTTTAGGGGATGGATGTCAAGTTTTATTTTCAAAGACATTGTTTTCTTGTTGGCTTTTATCTGTTCAAGGTTTTGCTTGTGTAGATAGGTTACATAATTTGTTCTGCAAGGTGTGTCCGGCATTAACATTTGTTGTTTGGCCGTAGCCGAAGATTAGGTTGAAAAGGTGTGGAACTGTCTGACTCAGTGAGGTTTGGATCTGAGTTAGCCATTTGTCTGTTTTGCTTTCTTTTTCTAGGAACATATCATTTCATTGGAAGGTAGAAAGTTCCAATAATGGGATGAAGTCGTATTTTATTGGCCATGTAATCTTAAGTTCTGTACAGTGTCTAAGATGTGATTTGTCCAGAGGGCTTCATCTTGTCATCATTCCATTTGCAAAATAGATATAAAAGGGTAATTTGGTGAAATTTGTAGCCTTGATGAATGGACACTTTGCGACCTAAGCTTTTGGCTGACGATATGGCACTGTTTAAAAAGCCAGTATTAAAGATATGAGTTAACTAATTTGTTAGGTATGCTAAGCAACAGTTTGCAGATGTAATCCTCCTTTTGTTTTCATGCTTTTTAAATTTGTGTATATGCAGGATACTTCATGGTTGCTCTCACTGTCTGCTTCTTCAGTGCGTCGTCCTTACCTCCTGGACTCAACTCTGGCATGTCTCACCAGTTCGTTTTCATGTAGCTTTATCTTCCTGCAGCTCTCTTTTCAAAAATTTCAAGTCATCACCAGCAGACTAGTTTAAATCGCTTGTCTTCATCAGTGACATAGTGGAACAGTAGTGCTCATAGCACCTCCCTGGTATTTTTGAGAACAAACATCAGTCCATGAGACAAACTGCTTCTTAATCCCTACAGTCTAACCACCTTCAAAAACAAATTACTCCCTCACAAGTGACAATCCCTAATCAAGCAGTGACAGGTCCATATATGTTAACCAAAAAGTTTTTAAAAGTGCAGATTTCTGTCAAGACCAATTTGTGCAAATCTCACCAGGGCATTATCTTCTCCAACCTTCCTTCCAAGCTGTAAGGTTAATTTAGGGATTTCCCTTTTGTCCTGCTACTTAGAGATGACACCCTTGAAGTATGTTGTTTCAGCCATGATAGTATGACACCTTGCACATACAAATATGCCACAAGACATCCTGAATACAATTAGAGTACAAACTAAACATTTTAGAACTTAATGATAAGGTACAGTTACTACGGTGCTTAGATATGGGGACAGCACGCTACAGGAAATCCTTGCAATGTGGTGTTCCTAATGGCTGTGTAATTCATACTACTGGACAATTTGACCGCATCTTTATCTAAGACCGTAGTGGCCATGTTGCAAACAAGATTTTAAGTTAGGAGGATCAGACAAAACAGCATATTCACATTGCGCATTATTTGAAATGACACAGTAACAATTCTAACTTGCAAACTTATATTGATTTCCTCCCCAAAAATTTTCAGCGCAGTTTAAATTATTTTAGCCAGGGGTTAGCTATAAGAAGTAGCCATTTACAAACACAGTCCATAGTTGCAAATCTTTGACCTACTGGGAGCTAATATCACACATATTTTGCAGTTCTCTTTTTGTGAAATGTGTAAGTTAGCAATACCATTTAATGCGGATCAGTCTAATGCTCCTTAAGGATGTCAAGTGCAAAGTATCAAAAAAAAAAAACACACACAGCCACTGTTCAGTCTTTTCTTGACTTCCCTAAGTCAGTTTAACAAGGGTTCATTACATATGTGTAATGTCTTTGTAATTACTCATTTTAATATCACTTTCTTCCAAGGGATTCCAACAGACTCCTCTGTAGGTTGTTTCTTGCCTCAGTATTATATGTAAGTGAAATCTTATCGCTATAAATACCATAACATACATTCCATGGCTTCATCCTTGGCCCTGCAGGTATAAAATCATCCCTGGCCATTACTTGTCAAAAGGTAAAAGATGTTGCTTGCTTTGCAAAATCATTTGCAGTGTGTTTTCAGAAAGAACTTTCTTCTGGGTTACTATGGGGAAGTTGGCACCCCCCCTCAAAAAACGAATCATGTAAAATACAGCTTTGTATCTTTTGTTCCCAGTAGTAAGTGTTGCATGATCCTTGAAAGATACAGTGTATAATGTAGCATCGGACAGATTGCCCCACTAGTGAGGTAAATTATTGGTCAGATTCTTCCTTTTGTGGTGCTTTTACAATGGTGTTGGTAAAGCTTTTGCCTTAACTGATCGTATGCTTTTGGATGGTGAGCATGTCTGTTTTGATTGTGTTAGAAGGGACACTAAGTTGGAAGGTTGGGGATAAGATGGCTTTTTGTATCTCTCTGCAACCATTGTTCAAAATGCTGTCATTGTAACCATTGTCTGTGGTACCTGTCATTCTAGTGCATACTCATTATCTCCTTTTTTGATTGTCACAAAAGTCATTTTCCCCCTTCTCCTGCAATGAATGTTGTTGTGAAACTTTTCCTTGTTGCACTGTTTTGCAGTAATTACCCAAAAGGCCTGTGAATGATTTTATAAGAAAACTGTATTTATTTCCAAATTTATCCATTTAATAGCTGTCATGTTGTTCTATCATGTTGTCCAAACATTTTGTTATACAGTATCCTATATGTGAATATGGATGCTTCTTCATCAAAGATCCTAATTCCAGTGGTTTTTGGTAAAGATTGTTTTGCTAAATGAAGCTTCGCAAGTCAGTAGTTGTGGTCAGTGTGTACATTTGTGTGATGTGCGAGCTACAAAGGACTATGATCCTATATGTGGCAATTTTTGCCCCCAACAATACTGTATGTATCATTGAGGGTGTATGGCCAATATTGCCACAACTTTTCATGTAATCAGGACTGATGTTTAAGGTTCATTCTTTTGCTGGAATGGTCTAATATAAGGCAGAGAATATTCTAGTTCGAAGGCCAAGACCAGATGATCACTGTATGAGAGATGGTTACTTTTGTTGAACATCCTCATGTTTTGTGATGCTTTTAGTACTAGTTTGTGAGTCTTCCAAGATTCCATGTAAGGCACTGGCAAGTTCATGAAGACTATGTGTAGTTTAGTGCAGATTAGAAAAATTTGAACCTGGAACACTTTTCTAATGGTTTTCTTTCTATCAGCACTTCACAGTAACAAACATTTTGATTTCATTTTGATGCCAGGTGATACTGTATGGTCTGACAAAAAGTGATGCACACTTGCTGGCACAGTTTGAAAAAGGGAAAGTGAAGCAAAGAAATATGTACCAACTACTGTGACCGGACTGTCAAACTTCACAGTCATTCAGTACAAAGTAATAGATTTGGACATTGGATTATAAATTACTACATAGCCTTGCTAAAGATACATTACAAGTAGTACTTGGTTTGTGTTTCAAATGTTTCATGCAGATTTCACTTTTAGTAAAAGTATTCCAAGTTTCCATTTAGATTTTAAGTTTTGCTAGCTGCATCATCTGTTGAAACCTAGCCACAGGCACTTCTTTTATTTTGAAACTTTTAAACACACAATGTTCAGGTACACTTTTCTTTTGTAACATTTGGTGCACATGCGGGATAAAATAAGTGTGCCAAAGGCTCCCTTAATACTTTCTTTCCACTTAAAGAAAATTGTTGTTTTACTGAAAGTGAAGTCCTCTATACAAGGTTATACTCTTTACTATTACGATTCCCTTTGCCAAAAATGGTTTCCGAAAAGCTAGACTTTCTGACTTAAGTGAGTTCATGTTTGACTCTACACCCCAAACTTGATTGATACACCATGTATCTTTGAATATTTATTATACAGTAGAAGTGTAAGATTAACATAAACTTGGACACATGTTTCATATACATTCATGTTATGGAAGAGTACAACAAGTTGGTCTCAACATCACAGTGTTAGAAAGAAATTGGTAAGTCAAGAAAGCAAGCAAGTAGTTGTAACAAAGACAAATAAACTTAATATCAAACAAGTGCATCCTAAGGTAAGTTTGATTGGAAGAAATGTAACTAAACTATCTGGGCCATGAATGGCAAATTAATGACCTCCACTTTTCAGGGAGGGGGTTTGTGTCACCCCTAAAAACCACACTTGTTTTACAATCTGAATTAACTAGGAATAATTCTTTAGTACCCATGTCACTTAGCTTGCCATGTTCACTGGTTAAACAGGCGAACGAAGGCAAGAGGGTGTTGTGGGTTTTACAACATGTGACTGGTGGATTTTCAATAAAAGTGCAATCCAGAGTTTCATCACAAATACCTTCAATTCTCTCAGCGTGACAGGGATAAGTTTTAGATGCAGCGTTTCCATGGGTTATGTTTGTTTGCCAAACATTCATCTCACAGGTACAAAATTTTCACCTAATAGTTTTTCTCTGTCACAGATATCAGCAAAAATTAATTTCATTAAAGTTACAGAAAGCCACCTTCTGCTCAAGAAGTTGCCATCATTTGAACCACTAAACTTTGGGATAAACATGCCATGCTTAAGGTTAAACATGCCAAAAACGTCTTGCCTCCCTCCCTTCTCAAACACTGTAGATAACTTTTGTATGTTTCATGCATTGTCACAACCATACACATGGAAACAGCAAATATTTGCTCTTCTTATTTTAGATAAGGTGATAATATTGCTGTATTTGATGAGATGGTTACATCTGTTTTGCAAAAGCGAAAGACATTCCAGATGGTGATCCGTGTAAGCAAAATTTCGCAGTCTGGTACAGATTACCTTTTTGTGTCTATTTAATTTTCTTACTGGCATTTCAGGACTTACAGTCATGCCTTATGCCCTCTTTGTTATTAGGTGGAGTTGCAGTATGCTGATCTAGATCACAGTAAACATCCATCATCGGGTAAAATCCACCAACCGGAAGACACAACTGAGTATGCAACAGTGCAGTCTGTGATTGTATGAAAATTGGGATTCAAATTAGATTTGCAGAATGAATTTGGATTGGAAAGTTCCATGAGTTTACCGAAGAATCAGCAAGATCTATTCACATCTGTTGTCAATTAGTGCTTAACCTGTCATATAGCTTTGGAAATGGTACATGTTTAACACTTATCAGTGTAATGAAAGAAACCTTTTTAACATGGAATTTCGTTTTATGTTAAATACACAGTTATATATTGCTGTAATTTGCTGGGCTGGAAATAAGTATCAAATTTGCCTTCTCCAAGGGTTTGCTAAACACTGTCTTTGCTCTATGAAAGAAATAAAACATTGTATCACCTTCAAGATCCATTTGCTTTTACTCAGACCCATGGTGTCATTCTTTAGAATGTGTTAAAGAAGCCGTAATCAATACTGCATAAGATTTTAGTGACTGAAGCAGGCAAAATTACTCGTAGCCTGGCAGCCATTTGTTAGTATTTGCCACAGAAGAAGCAAGTATACAGATTAAATGCTCAGAAATGTTAACTGTAACATTTGTAAATAGGTAAAATAATCAAATTTGCAAAGCTGTATGATAATTAGCCGGAAACAATGGATAGAGTCCTGTTCTATAGTGTTTTGCAGTGTTATGGCAAGGGTTTTTTTTTTTTTTCAATTTTACAATTTCAAAATGTTTGCAACTTTCAACTTTCAAGCTTTATTTACCTTTATTCTCAAGTAGTGTAACTGTCAAAGTAGTTAAATAAAGTCAACAGGATATTTTCATGTGATGATTGCATGTTATTTCATGTGGTAACTTCGGTTACTGTATGAACCTTGTTTGATTATGCAATGTGGTTCATATTTAACATATTGAAAATCTTAAACTGGCTGTTTACAATTAAGTTTCATTCAGATTCGGTCAAAATTAGTGTTGGGCCTTAACTTTAATCAAAATTTAATTGTTCCTCTCTTTTCATGTTCAGGTTAGCCTTTTTGTTTTTAGTAAACTGCAAAGGGACAAGCATTTAAGCAAAAGCAGTTTTATAAGTACATATTCTTGATATAAACCTTTTTCGGGAGCAAAAACCAGTGATGGTGGTGCCATGTCATTGTTGTTCCGCTTAAAAATTTCTTACAATTATACATTATTTTTCTGATTGAAAGTTGTGGTGTTTATCATGTTTTGTCATTGTTACACTGAAATGAAAGTCGGATTTAGAAGGTAGGTCATATGGAGATAGGATATGTTGCATAAATGTTTCTCATAGCAATCTCTCTTGCTAAATGGTGTCTCTGCTTGCCAAGTCGAAACAGTGTGCCTTTTAGAAGTGTTTTGTATGCAAATGTGAGAACTAATAGGTTGAATTTCATCCTGTCTGTGCATTGACCGTAAATACAGTTCAATAGTTCAGCATAGTCCAAGCACAGTGAATATTGTGTTTTCAGAATCTGCCAGAGTAAATTGTTTAAATGCTAAAAATGCTTAAGGTGTGCAGTCCAGGTGTAATAAAATTTGCATAGTGCAGTGTGATAGTGAAGTGAATATCAATGATTTGTACAAAACATGGCAACTTGTAATGTATGTAATGTACATAATAGAATACCCTTCAATTGTCCACATATTTGATATCTTGCTTTTTGCTTAAGTATTTACATGGTGGCTGTAGCTTTGTTTTGATTTTGTTTGTTATTTTGGAGGGGTATTTTTCTTTCTGTACACTATTTTTTGATTATATGCACCACAAATTTAGATTACACAATATTGTAAAATTAGGTTTGAAGAAATTATACTTTTATTTTTTTTATTATGGGAATTTTCCAGTAGTCTGTAAAAGGTATATTCTAGTATAGCAGTAAGTAACCAGTCTTATGTATTCAGTGATGTTTATCAACTCCATATCCAAAGCAACATGCTGTGTGTGGGACCTCTCCATTGGATATTCTTTTACTCCAACAAATATGTCGATTACCAAAGGGAATGATTTGCTATGATGATATACTATACATCTGACTCAGAGAGTCCCCCACACAGCGAATGATGGACACATAGGAGACTTGGTTCTGGGTTCTGCAATTTCCATTTCAGTGGAAGCAGTTATAGATTCTACTCACCATGAACCATATTCTCAGACCAATGTTTGCATTGTCCTGTTGATATTTGACATGCTCTGTTTATCAACTTACATAGAAGTCTTTCTCAAATATGACTGGTACTGTAGCTCAGCATCTACTTGTTCCTCCAAAAAATTGATATTTCCATTAAAACTACACTAGGAGTTATGTGATCCTTGTTTGTGTTGTTGCAGCTGAGTGATTTCATCACACAAGACTGGTGCATCATTTATTTTAATTTCATAATTGTTTTACCGTGCTTCATATTTCACCTAAAACTTTGTTTATTTTGTATTAACACTTGTGGTGGTTACCTTTTTGCAGCAGAAAAGTTATAGATGTAACAGATGAGACATTCTTCATTTTATCCTTGATTTCAGAAGATTGATACCATGTACTCCACAAGTAGGCATATATCAGTAAGTAAATATTAACATATGCAAGACATTGGGATCAGCTAGTCCAGTTTGATAGTAAATGATTTTAGGTTAACTTACAGTTGTGTAGGGCACTTTGCTTGGGTCAGCCTTGGGTCAAAGGTGGTGACAAAATGATCTTGAGGTCACAGAAAGGGGGAATGTTGGAGGCATGAGGTCATACATGCAGCACAAACTGCAAAGAAAGTTCTGCAGACAGCAAAACGTTAAAAAGAAAATTCAGATTTAAGTGTAGACCTAGCCATAAATGGTAGGTAATAGCCAGATTGTCTTAGAACATTATGAGAGCCGTATTAATGGTAGGTAATGGCTGGTTTGTCTTGAAACAGCATCAAAAGTTTTTATCAATAAACACTCCTAGCCATAATTAACACAGAAGCCATGGAGTGTGATATCAGTGGTTGCCTAGTTGATTGCTTTTGCGAGGGTCTCAATGTATTAAAATGAATAGAGAAAACTTGTGAATACTTTGAGTCACTGGTATCTAACCTACTGTTTTTTTTTTTTTTCAAGCTTGAAGTTAGTACTGAGTAAGGTACAAGTTGAACTGATAAACTGATGATCATTAGAACAGGTTGCAAAAGGGTAACCACCAGTAAGTGTGATTTCATTAACTTTACTGCACAGTTAGTGTTAGCTTCATTGTTCACAAGTACTCAGAAGTAATCGCATAAATTTCTTAATCACGGAAAATTCTATGTTTATTGTCCTGATTTTCTGTTGTCTTGCTTCAGAGGTCATTTATGTCATTTATCATGGATCACACTTGATTAATATGCGATGATCAGGAGTTTTCTCACATGTGTGTGAGTTGGATTACATGCAGGAGACACTTAGCCCTTGGATGTCCTTGAAATATTACCACACATCGCACCCCACTCCACTATCTATCAAGCAATATTTCAAAATGGTGTTCTTTACCTTTACATTCCCATAAATGCAATCAGTGTAAACCACGACAATACGAGTGGTCAAAAAATTGTTTATACAGACTTCCATGGTACATTGTGCAGTTTTTACTTTACAATACACTCAAGCAGTCAGGCTTCATACCATAGCTCAAATATAGCAAGTAACCTTTATTTCCCTCACTATGTGAAAGAGCAAGACCCCCAGGCCCTCCCTCCTGAAATATCTTGATAGCCAATCAATCATTAGTCTATCTTTCTCCTGCACCTATTCATGTGTGTATTTCCCCATTACTAGCAATTACTACCAGCTGGCGAAGTTGTTGACACACGTAGATATTAACAGATACCAGGTTTATGGCAACTGAATCTTCCATTTTGTCATATCCAAACTGCAGGATAGTTCAAACATGTTTGCAGGAACATACCTGTAATTAGAGATGGTATCATTCATAAACAGGTATGTTAATTCAAGTCTGTCAATACAGTAATACCAAACAAATGAGCCCCTCTGACTATAATATAGGCCTACTACACTAAATGTTCATATTTTGTCATGGTGTAGAATTTTGAAAGGGCTTATATAGGTCAATGACAGGCTAGATCGGTAATACATTGAACAGCAGTGACTGTGTGGACAGGCAACACGTACACTCAGATTAGGAAAGGGTACCAAATACCAGTAGGCACTATTTACACGGAAATTTTCATGTGAATAGTCACAACAAAAAAAGAAAAACTAAACTCATAAAAATACGCAAATATTCACACTTTTTGGTGATAGGATGGGATTAAACTTCCTTTTTTTCGGACTAATATTATTGGGTCATAAGCCGTCTCGACTCAAAATTTGTCAAAATAATGGGCTCGCGACTACGCCTCTTTCGTTATTCTGTCTAATTTGGAGTTTCGATGGTTTATTCACCAATAATAGTCCGCCAAACGCAGTTTATTCCTTAAAATAAAAAGTATCTCAGCTGTGGATTATGTCCAGAAGACAATTCCTGGGACCGAAGCAGGGGCTTGACGGAACCTCTTTGTTGACAGACATTAAACGAGGAAGTCGTCCTAGTACGTAGTGCTTCATTTTGTGAATATCCCATTGACTATTTTAAAAACAAAAACTAAGTTTTTGTATTTTCCAACGTTTT
>JAAAJZ020563351.1:0-11510 GCA_010015985.2 Actinopyga echinites
TGTTTGCAGAACGTAAAGGAAAATGACTTGCTGTGTATTCTGACTTTTTGTGGAAGACTAGACAACAATGACGTCACATTGACTAAGTTTGGTATCCCTCCCGCACGCACTTTAATGGTGCTAAAGAAACAGGCCATCCTGTTTTGGTCCGATTTGTCATCGCATACTTGTGGCTTCTGGATAAGTGTTTGAGAAATCGGTATTATTGTTTTGTTAACTAAATCATAAGTATCAGGCGAGGCATTTACGCTGTCTGGCTATCTGCCCACTGAGATCCTTGTTAGTTTGTCCGTTCTTTGTAAATGCACTCGACATTACTCCATGTAACCTACCACGAGACCATCTCTCCAGTTATTTTGTTTGTTTCTTTATCAGTTGGTTTGTATGATCGGTCGATCGATTGAATGAGTGTGACAGACTGTCTGTCTGTCTGTCTGTCTGTCTTTCTGTCTATCTATTGATTGAATTTATTTGGCATAAATTTATACACGTAACATACAAGAGAAAATATAAATAACTACCGAGAAAAATACATAATGTAATAATCCTTATTTTTAATATGTTCCTACGAATAAAGATCATATAATACTCAAACAAGGAAATAAAACAAAACAGAAAGAGACAATTGGGCAATTGATGGGTAAAAGTATAACCTTCCTTTGCTAGCATGTAAACTATTTTAAACCTGTTCCAACGCCGACATTTTTGTTATTTTTTCCCCGCAATCAATACTTCCACCAGTCAATGGCTTAACCTATCCAGAATAACCCCTATGACAAGTCATACCCTAAGCCTAGGCACTTTGCCAAGGTCTACTTGAGTGTAAACGTTTCTTGAAAAAATAACAGGATGTAGGGATAATTTATTTTCAGTCAACAAATCATAAACCGATTCACGCTCCTAATCTGTCCCTTATCTCTGAAACTGAATTTCTGGAGCATCTTTTCTGATACCAGAAGAGCCGAGTTATCGTCATCAGTGGAGCAACAGATTGCGACAATTTGAAGTGCCATGTCGTATCATCCACATAAATTAAAAGTAGAAGGCCGGAGCCTAAGAATGAAACCTTGGAGGCTCCTCGAGATTGCAATCTGTTCTTCGACAATTTATGGAGTACATACACAACCTGAGTTTTGCCAGAAAGATGAGTGCATGAGGAACCACTTTACTTAGAGACCATTTAAACCTATACAATTCATATTTCACGATAGGACTTGATCGTTTACTGCGTCACATGCTTACGGTGAAGATGAATATCAATGCAGTTAACTCACTGAGTTGTCATATTCAAACTATATTTGATAAGACAATAAAATATATATATATATATGTGTGTGTGTGTGTGTGAGTGTGTGTGTGTGGGTGTGTGTGTGTAGAACAGGAAGCTCAGTTACACAGACTGGACTAAATGATTCATAATAAACTTTTTACGAACAAGATACTCCATTTGGGTCTAAACAACATGTTCAAATACAGTACTTGGCAAACAATGTAGGAACAAAGTCTTGTCGATAATTCATTAACAAGTTTTACTACTTTTCTTTTCTAAAGGCACAATCCTTGCCATCACAGTCATTACAGTATCGAATGATTCCCAAATTGCAAAGTTGTTTAGGCTCGACAAGCCTGCCGAACACTATAGATGAGCGTACTTTACAATTGACAATTTTCACAGTTTTAGCCTATAGATGAATTGAACCGAACGCACTGCACACTATGTGCTGTACATTTACTAGACTTTTCCTGTCGTAGGTATATAATGTCAGTAAAACGGCCCCGCTAATGTTGAGTTGGGCGTGTGGTGAGGGAGGACTAGTGTGTGAGTGGTCGGCTCTGTAACAATTACCTGTACCTGATAAGGGTTACTTCGTAGCCCATAGGTTGAATAGGGAGGTTGCATCCGGGCTGAGGTCAGCCAAATGTTCCTGACGGGCAAGGTCGTAACAAATGGAAGTCCAATTGGGATTTTAGTCTGTTAATGCGCACCCTAAAAATTTTATTAATACCCCAGAGCTTCCGTGGCTCCACCCCTTTGTGCTTTACCAGGGAGTTACACTGTCACTGGGGCCCAAGGGCCGATCCCTACTCCTTAGACCCCACCCCTTGAGAAACCCGTTTCATAGGCGTCTTCGACACCGTTGGATGATCCTTCCACCTGAACTAATGTCTATTCATATTTACGCATGGGGCCGATATGCAACACTTTGCCTTGGTACTTAATGGCCTTGATCAAGAACATTACAGAAAGGCTGTGATCATGAAAAATTATGGGAACCAAAAATGACTTCACACTGTGTATTGATTCGCTGTATGCAGAATGTGTGCCTAGAGGATTTATTTCTCCAATGAGCGTATGCACACTGAGCAGCAAATCGCGGAAATCCGAAGGACGATTCCAGGGACGTAGCCTCTGAGGCTATGTAATTACACTGTCTGCAGTCTGTAAACATCAACCTTGCAGAAATTACGGGGAGCCAGTGCTGGATGGGGAGGGATCTAGAAGTGACTTCAATTATGTGTCATCGTGGATCTGTGAACATCTACCAATTCTGTCAAGGGCTTTTTTCTGGTCATGGATATTTGTTTTAGTTTTGATAAACTAAATGTAAAGTTAGTTCAGATGCTGCATATGTAGCTTTGAGGGCCATAGATGGAAGTAATGTTGCTAGTCAACAGGAAGCTTCATCCTGAGGCAAAAGACCTGAACAAACTATTTCAATGCTGCACATTTGAAATGTTGCTAGTAACAGCCACACAAAGTTAATGTCTGATTTGAGAACCCTTTGTTATTTGCTTCACAGGATCAGGTCTGCCATGGTTGGATGGTTCAGTTCCTCATGGGTCACAAACCCTCATCTTAACTGATGCTGGTAAACTTGCTCTAGGAGTTAAATCTGATGAAGGAAGCACACTAGAGATAAAAGCAGATGACACAGTCACATTAGGATTGAAAACTACAGACCAAGAGACCATTGAGGTTAAAGCTGATGGTACTGCTACCCTTAGGGTACAGGATCCTTCAAGATTAGCATCCACCACATCGTCGATAGAGGAGAGACCTCCTCGACCCAGAAAGAAGGTAAGTCTGGTATATGTATGTTATTGGACTGTGCATATTACAAATGTTTTACCAGTCTATTTGGTGTGAAAAGTTGGAAAATGCTCACAATTTCCATCTTTAAATAAACCATTCAACAAGACAATTTTTATTTTACGATCCTCATTTTACAGTCCACAAAACAAACATGAAACATTTGAGTCTGTGATGTGGAGGGTGAGAGTTGTAAGATATCTTCATGTCATTCTTCATTTGATCAAACTTTAGCTTAAGGACAGTTTTGTTGTTGGTATGTCCTGCAAGGTTTGTGCTGGAAGTGAACAGTTTTTTTTTTTTTTGTAAAAATCACACATCACACACCAAGCAACGAAAGTTTCAAAGGAGATTGCTGATCCTCACTCATAGTTATCACATTTTGAGGGTACAGTTATATCTTTTAAGCATAGTCTTTGTTTTGCTCCACAGCAAAGGACAGAGGACATCATCAGAATCGCTCCAACGGACTTTGAGGAAGATGAAGATAAGGAGGAGGATGGTTTAAAGCTACTTCCTTCATCCAGTGATTCGGACGCTCTGACAATTATATGCGCAGATGGCGAGGTATTATAATTTTAATTGCAGTTGTACTACAAAACTGAGAGTATGGCTTATGCATAATCAATCCTGCTGCGCTTTAGGTCCTTTAATTTTTGTATTCTTCCTAAAATATATTACAGTGAAAAGAAGATCCAGTTTACTAGTGAATGGCTTTCATGCTTTGCTATGGGGAAGTAAGCTGAAGCATACATATATGTATGCATCGCTGTATTAGAGTACACCCCCAGGATGTTCATAATCATAATGGTTCATGATGTTCACAATCCCACCCCAACCCCCCACACACACACACACACATCCTCAGTTATAACTTTCAACCTTCTTTTCCCTTCCCATTCATCCCTAAAAAAATAACAAAAGAGAATAATTAGCATAGACTTAAAAATAAACTTAATCTGATGTTGTATGTTGTACAGCATTTGTAAAAAACTATTGACAGTGATTGAGGTTCTGTCTGTACCCATATCTTTCATTCTTGTTTATGTGTAACCAGTATTTAAACTCAACCCTGTCAGTGGACAGATGTTAAAGCCCTCATCAGTTCTATCCACACAATAAGCTTAATTAATTTTACCCAAAATGTTGACATGAATAAGAATCCTTGTAAACATCAAGCTCTGTCATTTCTTTCAAAAGTTTGAGTTGCTTAGTTCTTTACATGTGGTGTGTAATATATGAGATCATTTCCACTTTGCTCTTACCAGACCCCTAAAGGCAGGCAAGAGTCACTTTGTGAACATATCCCTTGCCATATCATGTGAACTTTTGACAGTTATCAGTCCTTGTTCCACCCTGCTAAGTGGACAAACTTCTTTTGGGGTCAGCTCTTAGCCACAAAAAACCAACATCCACATATATTTAGCCAAACCATTGTCAATCTCCTTCAGAAGTCTGATGGAAACTTCATTTACCTAGCCATGAAGGCTAAACATGATTGGCAGAGTAAAGCTGTGACATATTGAAAAGGAAAGGAAATGGTTCTTCAGTTACACAGGACTATGCTCAGTCAGAGAGGTCAGTGTAATTTGACACTCCTGTGCACATCATGTGTATGATACATCTCTGTTGGCAACTCCCTGGATGCCTACAGTACATCCCTTGTACACTTTTGCTCAAAGTTGAAATTTGCCTATGTTTGTTGACCACTGACTGTCAGCAGAATGTAAATTTAGAAATACTGAGTAGCTTGTTCCAGAGGCCATTTGAAATAAATTTGTGACTGTCCCCAACATGCTTGGATGTTGGGGGGAGGTGCGTACCTTATTACAACTACCTTGGGGTTGCCTTACATATAAATGCGCATTTGGAAGAGTGCGAGGTCTGGGAGGTAAGTGGGAGCATTATTCAAACCAGGGGTCAGCATGGACAAGACTTGTTACACTCAGATTGCATAGTGTACTTAATCACTAATATTCAGTAGAGTCTCAAGTGACCAAACAAATATGTGAGACTAATTTTAATCCTCATACTAGGTATCCCTTTTTCTTCTCTTAGATGACCATTGAAGAGGATTCAGATAAGGGACATTTACAAAGACAGCTGGAATTGGCCAGGAAGGAAGCTGAAGAATTCAAACAACAGTTGGCTCTCAAGGAACAAGAAGCAGAGAATTACAAGCAGAAACTGCAAGAAATGAATAGTGGCAAAGACAAGGGAAGTAAAAAGTCTCCACGGAAACAAACATTGGAAACAAGAGATTTGGGCAAGTCATGACCAGCAGTTTGCTGCATGTGATCTTAAAGCCATGATGTGGCTTCCGCAGTCTCTTTTGCAATACAGACGTTCTTGGTGGAAGAATGCAGCCTACATGTATAAGTGATTTTTGAAAAATTCTAATGTTAATCGGATACAGGTTATTCAGATGAAGTGTTTGAGTGTTTACTCTTGATTGTTGGTTATGGAGAATGAAAAGTGACTTTACCAACTTACCATATGATGAGACTGCCTTTGCACAGTCAGATTGACATTTACCAAAGTTAGCAGGTAAGAAAAATCATATTGTTATTTAAGTTGGAGTAGGTCTGAAGTTAGAACCATGATTGCACCAGGTAAGAAAAAGTGAATTTCAGTGGTATGCAGTTAACTTTTGCAACATTATCATGAAAAGTGATGTTAAGAAATCAATAGCATTGTAAATACAAATAGTTTATACTTTGCTTACAAAAATCACACAACCTGCATTTTGATATCAAAGCCAATGTGTTTCGTGGGCATTTAAATGAATGGAAGGAAAGAATTAGATGTATTATTTCCCAGTATCATCAAGCTGAATATTTAACTTTTATCAAGGTTGTGGTTGAAGGCCGATTTAAAAGTCAGCTACATGATAATTGGCAAAAATGGTATCATAGATAATGCAGCTTACAGTCAGTGCAGCACAGAGAGAGATCATTTGAAACTTTATTCAGAGACAGGCAGACTGCTTTTTTAGGAGAATTGGCTACATGCATGTATCAACAAAAGAATAGGTTATAACAAAAGTTACATTGCACAAATCATTACGGGTTTAACTCAGATATTCACAATTTGCTATTTTTCCTGCACATGAGTATCTTCATCAACAGTCGTGTTGATGTTGGAAATGTTGCATATTTTTCTAGACTTTTGCATTGATCAGTGTTGACAGTGCATGTCGGGCTGTATTATGCCTGTTTTGATCAGTGTTGACAGGGCATGCTTGGTTGTATTATGGCATGTTTGTTTGGATGTGAATGATAACAATGGTTTATGTACAGGAGCTAGGCAAGACACATCAACTTCATGTGCCTTAAGTTGGATGTAACTAGTCCACATGACTGCAATCTAACTTGTACTAAGTACTGCTTAGTACACGGTTTTGCTGGTTGGAAAGAGCATACCATATTATATCTGAGAACTCAGAGAAGGTTCCAGGGAACTCAGAATGGGTTCCAGGGAACTCACAGTTGATGATGATAACAAGGAGGAGGAGGACAATGACAAACCAATAAACAGTTGCAGACCTAACAGTAATTTTCATGTTTGTATGGAATTGTTTAGTCTCCTGAGTCTTCTTGGTCCTGGGTCATGTGACTATAGTAACATTTTGGACCTGGGTCACGTGGCTATAGTAACATCGTGGTCCTGGGTCATGTGGCTATAGTAACATCTTGGTCCTGGGTCATGTGGCTATAATAACATGTTGTGGGCCAAAGATGCCAGGGATATGTTAGCTTGTGTACACACATAAATTTTTGCACTTTAACCAGGAGACATAATACGTTTGTTTTCAGATCTCACAGTGCTAGCTGTATTGCTGTGTAGGTCCACTGCTAGGACCAGTTGCTGTGGATACAGAATTGAATGTGATGTTGCACTGACCAGTTCCATAGGGGAGTGGGGTCAGGGACTCTGTGTTAACCCATTTATGTGTTAGACTCACAAAGAACTTTGCCATGTAATAATTTCATCAGTATGTATAACAGCAGTTTGTATAATATAAATTCAAATGAAATAAAATGGATTTCAAGTGTTCCTGTTCTCACATTTCCATCTTTTCTAAAATCTCACTACCTGCACTGGAGATGTTTGGAGATATTGGGCATGTACACAGAAATATTTAGTCAAATAAACTGGCAAAAAGGAAGCAAACTTATTTTGTTTTGTGAGTGGTTTAGGATCAGGTGTATATCTCAACATTTCGTTTCCAGTTGTACACACTTTGAAAACTGTGTGTGCCTCTTAATTTCCTGAGAAGTACCGTAAGTCATATGCAAGAGAGAAGAGGGCCAGATCAGCTACTATGGGAGCATTACTTTGGCACATGCTGTATCCAGTGACTACCTGGCACTACTGTCTTTTAAGCTTTTCAAGCGAAATCATTTGGAAATGTCTCAGAAAATTTGGTTGGCATAAAATGTTGAGAACCTTGAAGCTGAACAGCCATAGATTGTTCAAAGTCATTCAAATACATATACTCAGTAGACAGTCAAATTAATGATCGATCGCAGCATTTTGATTGACATGACTGCAAGTCAAAGGCAGTACCAATCAAACTAGTCAGGGCTGGATCCAGGATGAAAAGAATCATGAGGCATGGCCTCTAGTGATTGCTGTCCCTGGGGAGGGATGTAATTTGTTATCATACATCTAATTGTCAGAGCTGCACCACACTATATCTGTATCTACATTTTTCAAATTTCCTGGCATCTGAGAACTTTTTTTTTTTTTCAGGACTGGAGTAACATACCAAATATGTTGCTCTGCAAAATATGCCCCCATGTCCCCCCCTCTAAATCTGGCCCTGCTAGTTAATGTACAGAAAAGGCAATGTAGCCAAAAAATTGACACAAATCTGCTGAATTCTTCATTTAAATTACACACAGATGACTTGTGTTTAAAGAAAAGACAGGTACTGAGACTGAGGTCAGGAGTCGTGCTGCTGTGAGAAAATAAGAAAATACAGCACATATAGTCAGCTGTGTGTTCAAGCATGGTGAGTAGGGAATGATTGCTTTAATATGAAGTAGGAGATTGGGAATATCAATCTGGAGGGATGATGTTCCTATGTACATCAGAATTTCTGCTTCTATTCCTATACAACAATGCTTTCCCAAACACAACCATGACTAAACAATAAAATACAGAAAAATATAAGATCACTGATTATGTAGTGTTATTGTTGCTTCTGCAATGTATTTCCACAGCAAAGCAAGAAAACTCCTCTTTATCCAGACAGGTGTAACTAACACTCCATCTCTCCACAGGTTCATTTCTACATCCACCACTGTGAACATCCCTCACACCCAGCATTCAATGGACTGCATTTTACCATTCTTTCTTTGAACTTTAAATACCACAAAAGGAAGCTTAAGGAATCTGGAAGTACTGCAAAGGTATACTACTGTAGTTATTTACAAGATGATGAAGTCATATTCTTGCAATGGTTAACTTGATACAAAGTCTTGGATAAATACAGAACAAAGATGATGAACATGAGTATGCAAGTGCTAAAACTACTCAACCACAGAGATATTCTGAAATCTAGCAGACATATATTTCTCTGAAAATGCTAAAGCTCGAAACTTCACGAAGTAATACTTCCAGACATTTAACCAAATTATGGCAAATAATCTTCCACTTTAAGACTATTTGCCAACTGTTAAAGTCTTAAAAATGTTGGCTATTGTTTCTAGTAATGCAAAGAAGTCTAAGGTATTTCATATAAAAACTGGTATTTGTCACCATGTCGATAAATAAAGTCATCAAACTGACAGGAATTTAACTGCCAATTATTTCAAAAAATTATTTACCACCATGTAGAAGATCACTAATTCTGATTAAACAAGCTTCAATTACACACTAGCACCACCTAAACATTAAACTTCCTGCAACTTCTTTCAACAGCCAAATTTACTCCATCATTATGACCACAGACTTACATCATTTACCTAGAATTGACTAAGCATGCAATTTCATCCTCTTGAAACAGGATGAACAAGATAATGAAATACCTTTGCTGCTGTGGAGTAAAAGAAGTTTGGGTGAGTACAAAACTAAGACCTATTAAAAGACTTAAAACATTCAAGTTTTTCTTTCTAAGAAAAGAAGTATTAGGATGATGGTAGTACTAGTATGTCTTTGATGATGCTAGTATGTCTTTAAACTTCTTTGCTTGAAGCTAATTTTTCAATACATAAATGTACATTTTCAAAACCTTTCGGATTCTTTTCTGTAAGGTGGTTTGCATATGGCACTTTACTATCTGTGCCAACATTCATCATGAACAGAAGAACTGAACAGCAAAAATGTCACAGAAGTGAAAGGAAGTTCAATAGCTGGTACAATGAAACCTACAGTGATGTAGCCAAGAATGACAAAGGGGGAGGAAGGTAGGATCCCTTAGGGGAGGAGAGAACGGTTTCCTTCAAGCTCCCGTGAGGTAGCATAGTGTAGTAAATACAGCATTCATAAGTAATTCACCAAATCTCTCGCCCAATTCACTGCCCCTTCCCCTTCCTTGGCCACCTTCTTGTATGAAAATCAGACCATTGTCATTTGATTATCAACCCTGTATCCAGATATTATGACACATTCAACAATTAAATTCTCCAGCTGAACAATTTTTTGGCTCTGTACAATGAAAGCAATACACTTGGCAGCATACCAATGCTGTAATTTGTACCATATAATCAATATCAAAATATCCTTGGTATGTCTTCTTAACTTAAACCCTGTTTTGATTATATACTTAATTAAAATGAGAGAAAGGTAAACACAAAATTTATGACCAAGGCAGATGTGAGTTTCCAATATAGGCAAGGGCTTTTCAGGACTAGGAGTCTAAGATTAGGGATTGTAACCTCAGTGATGATTCCTTTTTCTCTTTGGCAATAAAAACAAACAGTTCGAACCAAAATAGTCCTCACCACCTCCCCTCCCCCTTCAAAACTAAAGATTCAGCAACTAACCCAACCCCCCCCCCACCCACACACAAAAAGAATGGGGAAAAACTTGCTGATTGCTGTATGATAAAGGAGGCAATGCCCTAGTAGAATGATCGGCTTCCACACCAGTTCATTAACCCTTGATTACCTTCACAAAATTTATCTACTCTTTTTCTATTTTAACAACTTTTTGGTAAAAAGATTTACCAAAAATTATGACCTCATTCAACATGGATACATATTCATGTGAAAGTAACAGATAGCAGACTTACACTGATGACATACTGTACATGTAACTTGGAGACCTGGTGTTATATTATTTGTACATCAATACATCACACAACAAGATAATTTATTCAGAGCAATGTTCATCATAACTAATATAATCTGTATATCACATCTTGCTAAAAAAAATGAAATAAAACATCAAAATGACAGAATTATTAAAAACAGGAAGAAAATTATGATGAAGTTTACTGCTGAAGTCAGTTGATGAAAAGATGGATTTACAAACCACTGGAGATGACTGTACAGTTGTATTATGTATTGTAGCCCTCAATGGATCCTCTCTTCTGTGAGCACTATCAATTTACAGTGGTTTTAAAGAAAAACACAATTCATGAATGATGCAAAGAGGAAAGAATGCTTGTTATACATGATGTAAACAAACTCCAACCTGAAAGGCCAACACTTTCAGTCCCTGGAGGTATGAATTATCCTTTCTTTTATACTATTGAAACAAAAATGTAAATCTCCATCTGGAAGAAGTGGCCAAAAAAGACCAGAATTTGAAAAGGCAGATTGTGTTAGCATAGTGTGTTTTGTTTGTAAGGTGCCTCCTATCTTACCAAGAAATAAACCAACACAATATGATGTGCCATGGCAGACCAAACCTTCATCATGGATTTAGTGACTTTGCAGTTCTGACGCCATTAGGAAACCAAGATGCCACAGCTTATAATGGAGAATTAACTAGAGCATCTGTTTTTAGCACCCAGAGTGTTGGCCATATTTCAGCGTAGGTGGTTAGGTGCTAGTTAACAGTAGCTACGAACATGGATCTAGATGTGTGACATTGTACCAAACAACACCATACAACCAATGTACAAGAAATGCAACCTGTACATACAGTGATGCAGTATGGCAGTCTAGATTACACTTTAAGGTATGTCCCATCAAGGGAAACAATGTCTGATCCTGAACGAAGTAAGATTACACATAAGTGCAACACAATGGTATGAGGCCTTTCAGGGAAATCTGCCCTTAAGGCTGGTTCATAATCAAAGACCTACTGCCTAAATAACTAATAAACCTCACACAGTCAAATTTTCTTTGGGGCCTTGTATCAACCACTGATTTATTTGACACTGGCAGAGTTTCTGCCAAAGGCAGTAAAGTAGGAGTGGAGGGGGGGGGGGGTGGATCGTTCCCCCCCCACTTTTTTAATTTTT
>JAAAJZ020564459.1:0-11505 GCA_010015985.2 Actinopyga echinites
GTCTTTACATCCCTGAAACTACCCATACTGTATCAGAAATGCAATCCCTCTTAATTGTCCACTGAAAATGAAAACTGAAGTTCACTAAGGGAAAGGTTAGCATACAAACAACTATTCAATTTTCTATGCCTACAATACCATGGTCAAAAAAACCATGTATCACTTCAATACCAACTTACTATGGTTAAGTACAGTCATTGAAACTCACCTAGCATTTTGATGGTTGTGAGTGCTTTTTAGCATTTTTCAGAGGGAATCCCAATTTGCAAAAGGACAACCGCTATGCTAATTTCAATAGTTTTGAACTGCTAAACCCATGCAAGCAAACTCCCTGATTTACCTTTATCATGTAATACTTAGATTCTTTAATAAATACCATGAAGGATACTGAACCTGCAGCTGACAACAAAACATTTAGCTGATGTACAGTATTCAATTGCAGAATGGTGAAACTCACTGAAACCAGACTGATGTTTAAACACAAATTTTTTTGATGTCCTGTACGTGTAAATCAAACTGTTATCTAACTGTTTCTTGGCATTGGCCATTTCATCCCCAAGGAGTGATAAGAGGCTTACTGGGTATGGGGGGGGCAATTACATGCCTAGGAGAGGGGGGAAATGCAGGCAATTGAATAATATGGGGTAATGGCAATCAAAGAGGCATTAAAGTTTCTGTTATGCTATAAAATCCCCCAAAACTACCTGTTTTGCAAATCTATGAGCCCTACTTACCTCACCAAATGCAAGGATGTGTGAACAGCGCCACCAAGCGAGGGTAGGATTTCCATATCATTCCGCAGTACATGGGACTGTCCAATAGTAGTAACAGGGGAGGTACAGTATGTAGGAGCGAAATAGATTTTGAAATGTCAGTAGTGTACTAGTGTTCAACAGACAGTCAGTCTATGACTCTGGCTGTCAATATAATTGACTGATGTAGTGAAATGTGAGGTCAGGTATGAATACCAGTGTTTCTAAAGACTTTTCTTAGTTATTTTCTTTTTGCTTATGCATGAAGAATTGAAGATAACGAATGAATGGAGAGAGGAAGTTGGGACAGGTGCAATTCACAATGGAGTGATGCACTAAAAAGGTCGAAAAACACTGTAATATATGAATAATGTGAGTTAAGGAGAGAGTGAGACATTACTTCCAAGACATGAGAACAGAAAGTTTTCTTAGTAATTTAGAATCCCTTTTTAAATAATACTGGAACAAGCTTTAAAAAATATCACACCGTAAACAAATTCATGTGGATCGTTGGGTTGTTATAGTGGTCATGATGAAATATGGGGAAGGGTGGGTGGCCCCTTATGTCTTCACTGTTGGGGAATGCAATGCTCCCAACAAAGGTTAAATTTCCCACTTTGGTCTGGGAACCTGATGTGGAATCCATCCAAGGGCTATGTGTACCGTGTAGCTGCAATAGACCCTCCAGTGGGGTACACAGGGAAATCTGGAATCCCTGAAAACTACATACTATATACATTGTATTTATTAAGTGGATTAGACTGGGTCCATTCATCACTGACATGACGCCTTCAAGCAAAGCACTCTTGAAATTTTACAACATTTGAAGCATAAATTGATGTACATGGTGACTCAGTTTGGGTAAGAAAGGATGCATGGTGGTGGTTGATAACTGCTACATTTTTAGAGAATTATTAAATTTATGGTTAAATAATTTGCCACAAGAATTCTCAATAAATCATCTGAAAGTCCAACCAAATTAAAGGCTGTTGAATGTGGAAGATTAAAAATCACAGAGGCATCCCAGGTACATGCCCTCTGTCCACCTCCTTGAAAAGACATAGGTGCAACTGGCAAAAGTCAGATGCTGAGACAAAACATGGAATGTTTTAAAGCAAGGATTGAGAATTTGAGTGTGCTACATTTGCCAGTGCTCACTGAAAAATTACATTAAGGCCATTAGCATTCATTAGAACTGTACGTGTATGCCTGAACGATGTACAGTGTATGTGCTTTCTTCTAAGTAGGCCTGTGGTACAGTATTTGACTCTTCTACTGTATGTATCATAAGACAAAGCTCAGAGGAAAGTGTTCCTTATGTTGGTGTGAACTTGCCTTGTAAGTGCAAACCAGTTCCAACTTTGATGTAAGTACTGTAGTTTAGATTTTCTAGACATTATTTTAATATGTTTCCTTCCCCCTGTTGCAGGAGACAAAGTTCTGAAGATTCACAAAGATATTCCAGCAAGTGAAACAATGGCTTCATCATCAGTTGCAGCCAGATATGAAAATACCTATGATAACCCCTTATTGTTCAAGGTAAGAAAAACATACATACTTTCTCATGTTTCATTCCTCTAATGGTCTTTCTCTGGAAAGACATAACAATGAGCTTGCAAGCACTTCCCAAATCACACTGGACTCTGTGCACTGTGCTGTAATTTAAGAATGCTGTGCAATGCACTGTACTGCATTGTACGGGATGGCACACTGCACCAGACAGCACAGCACGGCACAACACATCAGACTGCAATCTGCTCTGATTAATCAATAGTGACATACAAATCTGAAGGTACAATTCCAATTTGATTTGCTTTTGTAACCAAAGAACTGTGACCAATCCCTAATTAAGCAGTCCACTATGTAGCCTAGTAATGTACCTTGGAGTAATGAGTGTATAGCTTTTAAAGTTCCATGCACCTCAAAATTGAGTGCAATGAGTTGAAGATATAACCAAAGCTCAAAGTCTATCGATGTGTAATCAGTTATTTTCCTTCACTGATGTTATGAGGTAGTGATTCTCAAATTTTTTAAAGGGTAAATCAGGGCCAAATAGGGATGCAAAGCTGATGTTAAGACTAGCATTGCAAACATTTAAAAGAAAACCTATCTTAGGGCAAATTAGTTCAGAGTTAACCTCAACAGGGCCTGTGTTTGAGAACCATTGCTTAAGAACAATTGAAGTTGTACTTCTTCTTAGTCTGAAAATTTTTGTTCAAAATTTACCATATGTAACAGAATTTAATTGATAGGTCTATGCTGCACTGAATTACCATAAATTAAATGAAATTTCTCATTACAGTCTGAACTCGGCAGACCTTTCCAAAGAGGATTCACATTACCTTCTCCTGATTTTACATATGGTCGACCAAACCTTGCCAAAGATGGTGGGGCAGCTGATGCTGTTTCTGGATGGGTACCCACTGCAGTACAAACATTACCAAGGAAAGAAAAAAAGGCAGAGAGAGATTTCATTGCCTTGAATAAAGCTTGTGTAGGTGCTGGACTTGTAACAGCTCAGGAACAGTTTGAATACAGAGCTACACATGATGTTCGAAGGAGAGTCACAGATGAAGAGAAAAATAAAACCAAACTGAAAAGAATCCCCGCTTCGATGACCTTTGGTGTCTCAACAAGGTAAATTTCCGTGTTCTTTCTTTTTCATTTTCATTGAACAGTTATGGCTTTGAGGATGTTTTTGCCTCAAAGGAAGGGTTCAAGAACAAATGGTCTATTTTATGGATGAAATTTACTTGTGCACAATTCCCCCAACCATGGTTTTATAAAAGGAATTGTTACTCAAACAATCCAGGAAGGTATTAAACATGGAATGTTTGACATGAAAATTAAATGAACTTGTAATGAAATGACATGAGACATAATATTGTCTTTTAGTGGTGCTTTGACAGGAACTGCCAAAGTTCTCTTAATTTCAATGACCATTTGTGTCTCTTTTATGCTTGTTTCAGACCATCAACTCCAGTATTTGACCTCTTAGAACACAAATACCAAGATCGGTGGCTTCAAGAAAGAAGGAAGTCAGAAATGTCAAAGCGGGAAAAAATGCAACAGAAGGTATGTTTCTGAAAGCAGTTGCCATGGAAGATATGGTTCAAAAAAGTGATTTTACTTTGAACGAATACAAAAACAGGGCAATTCTGTTACTGAGAAAGTGCTGATGCAATAGTTCTGCCAACATTGCTTATGTTAAGTTTGTGCTTGTAGTTTGTCTTTAGAGGCAGCCTTTCATGGCAAAATAAATTCACGGTAAAATCCGTTAAATATGTGATGAGTTGCAATACTTTGGTTGTCACAAAACAATGCAAATTGAAAATGTCCAGAGTACAGTGTAACTTTGATGCTACAGTATGATAAGTCATTGACGTGCACATCAGGTAGAATCACTGTGCACTGCAAAGCATCAAGGCTCAACAGAGACAAAAGATGGGCAATACTTTCAGATTTACAAATTTCAGCAGGGTGTGCAGTATATTGTTTGAAAAAGGTTGGCAAGCTACTTCTCTGTGGTGTTTTTTCAGCAGTAGCTGAAATTGGCCCTGGGGAATGAAACCACTTGGCACAATGAGACTGATAGAAGGAAGGGGGTGGGGGAAAATAGTTAAAATTTGTAATGAAAAAATGATTGTTTGGAATCATTTGGGAAAAAAACATGCCTTTTTCGTCACTTCTAATATGTGGTATAGTAGATAACTTGTCGTAATCTTGGTCAAGTTGGTCAAAAATTGGTCAAGTTTCATTTTATGTTTGAATTCGTCCATGTTATTACATGTAGTTCAACCCGTGTATATCTTTCTTTTCAGCAAAATTTGAACAAAGGAATTTACGAGACCAGAGCTTCTTTGCTGAGAAAACACTGCCCTCCTGTTGACCCCCCACCTCTTTGGCAAATGCCCAAGTTCCAAAAGCAGGGGCCTCATCTTGAAACATTCAGATCAATAGAAGCAAGGAAGGCTGCTTTTAGACACCATGGTTCTGATTGCACAGCTCGAACTGGTGTATTTGGACATGGAATATACGAAGGTGCCAAGAACTAGGTTATAGAATACTCGAGTTTCAGTGGTGATGTTAATGAAGGTTTCCCCCATTATTTCAAGTATTACTGAGGTACATGAAACAACTAAGAACTTGAACAGTTGGTATGAGATGCAGAAGAAAAGGAAGCAGAGACTGGAATAAAGGTCCTTATTAGGGTTATTAATTAGCGGACTGTCAATGTAATGAAGACTGAGGTGGACAGATCTATGGAGCTAAGAGAAGGCATGGACAAATAACAAATATGAGACAAATAATTGACTTTAATTTCTATGCACCAATCATGTCTATACAAAGGACAGCCAATATTTCCAATATGTACATAGTAACGTCATTCATTACTGTTAATAAATATTCATAAGACTGTGCATCACTTTCCTTGAATTTCATTTTGTACAAAGTTCATATAAAATGAAGTCTTCAGTCAGTGGAAAATGAGTTTCCTTTCACCAGGGTTTGCACTAAGCTTTTGAACTTTGGGAGGGAATGTCCCTTCCCACAAAAATTCTGGGAGATATTTGTGAAAAAAGAGAAGGAGCTACATGTTTTTCTGGTGTTTTTGTATCAACTACTATAACCAAGCCTTCCAAAGTTTTGGTAGGGATTATAGGGTTTCCTCTTTTTTGGGGGAGTCGCACAATTGTGCAGCTTAATGCAAATCCTGCCTTTCACATTAAGCAAACTTCTTCACCCAAGCAGGATTGTTTCTTCATTTATGAAAATATTCTATTTGAACTCTACATTTTATGAACTCGGACCAAAAATCTATCATTCCCCACACATTAAAAATACAAAAATGTTTTCCAAGTACTGAATTT
The DNA here is from genome assembly GCA_010015985.2 of Actinopyga echinites. NCBI lineage: Eukaryota > Metazoa > Echinodermata > Holothuroidea > Aspidochirotida > Holothuriidae > Actinopyga > Actinopyga echinites. The sequence goes on from JAAAJZ020564459.1 coordinate 5,624, forward strand.
TTATCATGTATGCTTCAGAAAGCTTGAGATAAACTCTTTACTTGGTCGATGTTATACAATTTACAAAGATTAATGCCTACACAGTGAACGCACAGACCGAGTACAAGTATATAGTAGAGGCTGACCATTTCCGTACCAGTATTCTCCACAAAGGGTGTTAGGGGGTGACCCCCCCATGGTAAAAATTGCTGTCCTACCAAAGTGACCACCCCCTAAAATTTTGCCCGCCCCTACAAAACAATCGTCCCTCTGAAAATATTGCCCATAATTACTATGGGGAAAAGGAGAGAAGCAAAAAATCATCTGTAAGTGGCCAAATTTTGCATCATTTAATGCCTCAATTGTCAAAAATTTCTTAAGAGGAGAGACAGACACCCACCTCTTTTAAAACGCTCCCTCGACCACTGCGTCTCACGTGACGCTGTCCCCCTTTCTCAAAAATCTGTGGAGAACACTGCATACCAGACATCTAGCTCAAGTTCTAACAGGATGGCATCATGGTGTGATTGTCTCAAATCTTACCAACCACAAATCTGACAATCACATCACTAAATTTGTAGCATTGCTGAGGTTTAATCATTATAGTGTTCACTTACTTCAAAAGCAACCTCTTACCCCCACACCTTCTCCTTCCCATAAAAAAATTGAGAAACTTATTCCCTTCAACCCTATACTGCCCTCAACTAACTGACCAACACTTAAATCAAGGTTGTCTGACCTTTTGAGCAGAGCTGCCATACTGAATAACTGCCAATACCAGAGGGACTGCATGGTAAGGCACTGATCCAGGATTTTACAAAAGGGAGGCCTATTTTCTGTGGGCAAGGCCCAATACTGTGAATGAGGAATTCACAGTCTTGATGGGGCTGAGGAAACCTTTGAGTAGAACATAGTTTGATGTGATTTCCTGACATCTGACAATCAAAATTGGTACACAAAAACATTTTTTGGAAAACTTGCATTATTGCAAAATATGACCATTCTGAGGGTTCAGAAAAAGGCTAGCCAGTGAAGGTCATGGGTATGTCATGGCCAGTAGACCTGACATCCTCCTTAGGAAAAAAGATTTAACACTGTCACATGTCATGTTCTAGCAACTGGCACTCAAGAAAATTACTCTAAGGATTATTTCATGAAATCCTGAATTATTATGCAATATGCAGGATCACCACTCTAAAATCTATGAAAATGGACAGCCCTTAATGGTCATGTATCCATCAAAATGGGCAACACACAAGGGGTCACGAACATTCTCATGAGAAATTTTGAAATTAAACTCTGTTAGATGTCATTTCCAATAAAGTATACAAACATTGCAGGGCAGCTTAGGTGTGGCCTCAAAAAAGGAAGTTGATGCAAAAAGGGGGTCGGGGCACAAAAAAACCCACATTGGAACCCTGCCTAGTACAAATGACCCATTGGCACTGAAGGTGATGGACTGTAAGCTCTGAGTACAGAATTATTGGCAATACAGTACCATGAAGCATTTACCTATTTTCAAATGGCATATGTGCACCATTAACAGATGGCAAAATGTAATTTGACCATCTCTAGTTTTTATGTAAATTGACAAATATCTTTTTCAAATAACTTTAGTTAGGCAAATGACCTCAACTGATGATTCAGGATTACAGTGGCTTGTGGGTGGGTAGGATAGGCAGATGAGATAGAGGTTACATGGGCTTTGGAACAGTTATTCCCCTGAAGCCATAGAAGCAATAATGAAACAACTGCCTACAGAGGGTGCGAACAAAGTGTCCAGAAAGAATGTGATGTACCGTAAGTCATTTTGGTGATGTTTTACTTCATTTCACATTCAATAAGCTATCCATAATAATAAATTCCTCCTTGGCAAGGTTGTAGCTACACTGGGCAGCACTGGGCAAGGGCGCCCAGCACCGAGCAGTGAGCAAACATTTATTGCCCTATGCTGCCTAGAGGTGAACAATTACTGCCAAAGTATACTTCCAGTTTGCCCAGTACTGCCTCCAAACACCCGCTACTACATGAACTCATTTTTACATGCAATTGAAGCAAATTTAAAGATGTCTTTTTAGGCACCTTAAGTATAAATTTATAGCTTTGGGGTACTTTTTAAGTATTTCTTCCACACAATACATCTAGATAGGGCCAAAAAATTCATGGGAATACCCTAACCATTAGGTGCTTTCTTCACTCTGGAGGCTTCCTTCATTTCAAACTATCTAAAACTTTACCCAGCACTAAAATTGGTCTTCCTCCTTAGATAATGCACAGGGCTAAAGTAAACAGTTATGATGGTCAACAGTGGAATTTATCTATGAATTTCTGGCCCATAAAAAATTTGTGAGATGAGAATATATATGATTGTCCAGATGGAACTTTTCACTAGGCCCTTGGCCATAGGTTGGACAACCCTGACTAAAATAATCCAACTACTCAAGTTTTCAAACTTACTAATACTTAAATAAAATCCACAGGTGACAGGTGAACCCAGTAAAAGACCTTCCATCCACATGCAAACTGTTTTCATTCAGTATTAATACCCTGTGGGTGGGAAATCCCACAACAATAACTTTACAGTAAAGACAGCAAAATGACTTACAAACATTTTAATTTTATACAATTTATGAAGATGAGTAAGGGCTTTGATACTTAAGACAGAAAATGACAATACTTTTCACTTTTCTGCATCCTCTCATAGGTTGGATGATTTTAGAAGCTTTTCAAGTAAGCCTTTGTTACCATTTTTTCCTTACCAGAAATATTTTACCTTCGCACTATAAAACATTCTATCAAGGTATTCAGTACGGGATTTGCACACACATGTCACCAACCAAAACTTATTCTTAAAATTACAATATTATTGCAACTTCTTTTTTTACCACATCACAAACTTAAGAAAGTGGTTTCACCTTTCTCATCATGAAAGCAATGCCTTAGGGAAAATTTCATTCTTGATATTTATCTTAGATAGGTTTGTTCACAATATCGCAATGGAATGCTTTCCCACTTTGTTGTCACAGCTCTTCAATTGAAATCTTTTGAAAAAATGGAACATGCAACTTTCTTAGTACATTATTGCTTTACAAAATTCTGAATTGCACTTTCCAGGTCGAAATGTCAACCATACACAGCTGCTACTACATCAGAAATCAGAAAAATCAACTCACAAAACAAAAAGGGGCAATGTTATTCTAAACTCTACGTGGTGTTTAGGACGTGTTATAGTGACTGGTTGTACTTAGGGCAAATTTTCAAGGAAAAAACAACAACTTCCAGAGTCTTTGAAGAAGCATGATAATGGCAAAATTCTCATTCTGGATAAAAAGGCATTTTATAAAATGAACTGTCTTGTGAATAATAAATAAATACTGTAAAATATTTCTGAAACACTAAAAAATAACATGCTTCAAAGTTTGTAAAAGCTTTTTGTAGTTCACTATTTTGGTTCAACTTCTATCTTCCAATAACAGTCCAGTGTGATTTTAATCTTTTCTTTTTGGGGGGGGGGGGAGGGAGGGAATGGACCCTCTTCTTACTCCACAAAAATGTTGTGGATCCCCTTCATTAGGTTCATGTTTTGCCAAAACATTTTGTGGACCATTATCATTGACTGACTACAAACAAAGACCATGGGTTGTATATGAAAATTGAAAATGGCAATTACAAACTGTTTCACTTGGAATTCCATCTTCCTTGGACCACTATCAACAATTTAGTTAAATAATTTCATGATTGTTTAAGCTTAAACACAAACATTTCAGAACTTGGCACAGATCTGACATACCACTAAGGAGCTTTCAGCTATGGTAAAAAGTTGAAATTCAGTCACACACACTTCTGAATGTTAAGTTGCAGGGGAGGACACACACACCAAGCTGTAATACAAAACCCCTTGGCTCCAGTAAATGTCCTAACCTCTAGGTACAATTGTTTTGTTTGCCATGAAGCATTTATTCAAACTCTGTGCTTGTCCAAACCTCCTGGTTGAGGTACAGGATCTTACTATATGAACCTTTGTGCTTGTTTTTTATAGGATAAAAGGGTAACACATCTGTTAACATTGAATCTTTAAGGACTTTTGAGAGCAAAGTCAGGAGTTGCATGTAGCACAACATTCCTGTCATATATATTTTCTACATAATTACATATACCTTAGCAAATACATTCACAACACAAAAGCAAAAACCATCAGCACTGCAAACTCATGTGCACATTTCAGTCTCCAAGTGCATATCCTTACCATTACATTCAAATATTACACTACACATCTAAAGCCATGATTCCACTTACATGATTAAACAAATGATTCAACTGTCAACTAACTCTACTGTTGACACAGTTATCCATGACAATTGTGGGAAGTAGAACAGTGTCTTATTTTCTAACATCTACAAAACCACCTGAAAAATGGAATTGATTTTCGATTTTCCTGTTGCACCACATAAATGATACATCAACTTTGTTGAAAGTTGAATGGCCTGTTGAATCGCATAGACGGAACCAGACTTTACGCAGGTCCTAACAGTAAGTGCTTCTACCTTTCCCAACACTTCCTTACCATCACACTCCATAATAGGTATTCACACTTTCTTTAAAATGAAAAACTCTGAAATGACAATTGCAATTTCAAAACCAAACAAGTTTATTTAAATCGTTTAAAAGTTCTAACCAATTTCTAACAGCATGACCTATGATGAAACCAATAAATATCTTGAGTAGAGTTTGTGAGTAGTCACCAGTCACTGTGGAGTGAAGTCTGTCATGTGATCAAAACAACTCAGGCTAATAGACAGTCAACTCAGGGAATGTCATCTCATAGGTTGGTACAGACTTAAACTGGAATGGTGAAGTAGGGTCTGGTCTTAGAGGGCTTCCAGCTGGAGAGACAGGACTCCTGTAGTGAAAAAATTATATTTTAAACAATCACATTATTTTAAAGAAAAGAGAAGACAGTACATTTTATCAGTCATTCATATTCAACGTCAACAGCACAATTTGGGAAAGAAATACGGTATGGCTGAACAGTAGTTAAAGAATCCACAAGTAACCTCTAAACAGCAAACTGTCAGTTTCCTTTCATGAAGCGATGATATTTTGAAAGGTTATGGTTACAAGCAAATGCCTGCACACAGACAAACAGAAAGACCCACTGTCAGTCTCTTCTGTATAAGTGAATCTTTCCTTGGTAACTTCCCCAACCACTCCCAGCTATAGGGCTTCCAAATGAGGGCACTAGAAATACAGTGATAACGTAGGAATTAAAAAAAAGTATATGATTTAGTTATAGGAAAAAGTTGTTAAAGGGCATATAAAGAACAAGTGGCATGGCCAGAGGTTGGTTATATCTGGGGTGGGGCGAGGGTACCAGAAAGAATGTCAGAGAACCTACTCTAAATAACCAAAATTGGATCATGGATGGTGCTAGACCATCTATAGTGGGGACTAAAATAGAGATAAATGTATGAAGTTCATGAAACTTTCTCCACAACAAAGCAACATCCTTACTGCAATACAAAGACATGGAAAATCATCCCATACTGTTAAACAGTAACAATGCTCCCAAGAAAACTTGGGGTCCATGGGCCTGCCACAGGGTCCTAGTGGGGTCCCAAGCAATGCTCCTGAGAAGATCATGGGGAGGGTACCCTAGAACTATGGGGTACAATAGTGCAGGAGCTTTTACCCTACCTCCAAATAGCACTGTGTGCTCATGAAAGTGCTCCACAAAATTCTAAATTTTACTGATTGTAAACAGTACGAAATGTGTGCAAAGAAGGTATAACTAACAGGGTACAGGACTGATGAGCACCTTTCACAGCATTAAAGGCATTTTCCAGTGGTTTTTCATTAGAGTCCCATGTGAAAGAGAAAAAAATTCCAATTCATGCCCTCCAAAC